>PVHX01018092.1:0-38057 GCA_004024805.1 Geosciurus inauris
GTTTTATGTAGAGACAGGGTCTCACTGAGTTGCTTAGTGCCTCGCCATTGCTGAGGCTGGCTTTGAACTCGCGATCCTCCTGTCTCAGCCTCCCTAAGTGCTGGGATTACAAGCGTGAGCCACCGCGCCCGGCTAATGCTTTCTATATATATATTTTTTGTGCTCAAATATTGGGTGCATATGTATTTAGAATTATTATTTCCTCTTCCCGAACTGACTTCTTTATAATAACTTTCCCTGTCTCTTTTTACTTCTTTTGATTTAAAAAGTCTATTATGTCTGATATAAGTATGGCTACTCCTGCTTTTTTCTGTATTCCTTTAGAAGAGAATATCCTATTCTACTGTTCAGTTTCGGTTAATGTGTATCCATAGAGGTGAAATGAATTTCTTATAAACAACATATAATAGGTCCTTTATTTTTGCCAAGCCATTCTGTTTGTTATGATTTACATTTGACACAAAAATGAGAGCCAAGGTGAGAAGTTTGGGAAGTGAAATGATTGGATTATGAGAGTCTTAAAATAAGTGCATTAATATCTTGATAGGGATTAATCGCACAGTGTCTGAAAGCAGGTAGAGTATGTCTAGAGAAGGTGAATCATTGGGTACTTGCCTTTTTTATATATATTTGTCCATAGTGAGGAGAGTGTCTCTCTCTCTCTCTCTCTTCTCTCTCTGTCTCTCTCTCCTCCACCACCACAATCATCTGAGCAATGAGTTTGGCCACCTGTGGAATGAGACTTCTGAAACTCAGCCCTGAATAGACTTTTCCTTTCCTAAAACTTTTATTGTCACATCTTTTGGTCACAGCAGCAAAAAAACTGACAAAAACACTACCTTTTAATTATAGTATTACTCCACTTATAATCAATATTATTATTGATAGGTAGGTTCCTACTATAGCCATTTTTAACTTGTGTTCTAATTTTATTTTGGCTCCTTTTTTCCCCTTCCTTTTCATTTCATATAAACTATCTTTGTGGTTAAGTGATCTTCTCTAGTAGCATGAAACTTTAAAAATTTCTTCAAATTATAGCGAGTTATTTGAAAAGATAACATGATTATAAAGAACATAAATTTAGGAGAGAGAACATACTAAGAACGTATGCTTGCACTCCATTTCTCCTTACATTTTGAATTTTTGATATATTTTGCACCTTTCTATATCACCTTTCTACTAACATATTAATTGTTATTATTGTTTTAATTTTAGTCTTCTTAGTAAATACATGCGTGTTTTATGTACCATGCTTATAATATTAGATAATTCTGAATTTGTCTGCATACTTAACTCTTACCAGTAAATTTTCTACTTTCCTTGGTTGCAAATTATTCATTAATATCTCCTTTCAGTTTGAAGAAGCCCTTTAGTATATTTTATAGGACATTTCTCTGGGAGATATATTTTCTAGGTTTCTGTTTCTCTGGGGATGCCTTTATTTCTCTTTCATTTCTAAGGGAGAACTTTGCTGAGTACAATATTCTGGGTTGGCACTTAATTTTTTTGTTTTTGCTTTTGTTTTCTTTCATTACTGTGAAAATCTTATTCCATGTTTTTCTGCCTGTAAAGTTTCTCAGAAGTCTGCCATCAAGTGAAGGGGGACATCTTTGTGTGTAATTTATTTTTCTTATGGAATTTAGAATCTTCTCTGTATCTTTCACTTTTGAGAGGTTCGTTAGACCCTTTGCCTAAATATTTTTTGTATTTTTTTGGCTTTGGAAGACCTTCTTATTATTTTTGAGTGAACTTTCTATTGCTTTGGTATTCTCAAGATCCTCTTGAATCCAATAACCCAGTTTTAGGACCTCTTGATGTTGCCACCAAATTTCTCCAAACATTTTTATTCCTCTTCATTCTGTTTTCTTCTCTGTGTGTTTCAATTAGGCTATCTTGTAGCTCACTAATTCTATTTTATTTTTTTTGGTCTATTCTGCTATTGATTACCTCTATCACATTTTTAATTTCACTTTAATGTATTTTTAAAATCAAGGATTTCTGCGTGATATTTTAAAATTACTTATATCTCTCTATTAAGTTTCTCTGTCTCTCTGTTAGAGGATTGAATCATTTCTCTTTGTTCTATTGGAACTCACTGAGTTTCCTTAAAATGACTCTTTTAAATTATTTACCTAATTCTTCTCCCAACGTTTTCACTATGTGAACAATTTCTGGTGCTTTATTTTGACTCTAGGTGAAGGGATGGTTTCCTGAAATGTCTTAATGCTTATTGGTATGCAACATCATCTCCATATTGAAGGATTGTGAATGTATTGCTATCTTTGTAATTTAACTTTGTTTGTGCCTATTTTTCCAGAAATTTTAAGTAGCTGCTTATTTTCTCTGAACCTATAGTCAATTTGCTCTTTTACAACTATGTTATCTAGATGATGGACTAGATCCAAATTCATTGGCAGTCTGATCTTGGTATTTGCTAGTCTTTTAGCACCAGAGATCTGTCTAAGCACAGGTTTGTCCTAATCAACAGTTACTATGTTGTTCAAAATGAGACAGAGCAATATCCAGAAATAGTAATCGCCCCCCCCCCAAGCCTGTCTCTGGGGCCAGGTTAGTCCCAGATGCCTCAAGCACAGTTACCAGACTATAGTCAGACCATATAAATCTGACTACTGCTGGACAGAATCACTATGAATGGGCCATGCCCGGGCACCTATGCCATCAATACTGCCATCCTGAGGAAGAACCAAGGTCCACATTGCTATGTGTTGCTTATTAGTAAAGAGAATCCATAGCCCAAGACTTCTACAACAACCCACTGGTGATGCTGGTGAATTGCAAGTCCAATACACTGGGGTCATGTGCCTTCCCTGACTCTAGGAGTATTTCATCTACAGGCAGATCTGGGGATAGAAGCTATTAGGATCTCCCAAATGTCATTTTTCACCAGTCTTGCTCCAAGTTCCAGGGCAATGACCTGTTTTTCCACCCTGTCAAATCCCCAGTAGATGGATCTTACTCCATGTTGTCCTGCTTGAAGTTAGGATGATGTTGATGAAGGTAGTCCCTTTGACCATATAAGCTGATGATAAGCTGGGTTCTACCTTAATCTCACAGCCATAAGGACTTGCACAGTTTTAGAATATACCAAGACTCATCCAGAGCTGACAGGGAAATAAGCCAAAATACCAGTTTATCCTACTGAGGCATAGGTCTTTGCATAGTACATATGCAGATATAAAACTCCATGTGCAAACACTGTGTTGGTAATAGCCGGGGTGTCTGAGGACTGGGGAGAGATGATAGAGACAGTCCCTCAGTTACCAAGGTTGATGCTAACTAGAATACATCTGAATCTAACAACTGCAGGGATATGCACAGTCTTGAGAGGGGGATGTGGCCTAGGCTCGCTCTAGGGTTGACAATTATGCATGCTGAAGATCATCTGTCACACAGGCTCACATATCTCCACTTAATGCTAGGGCAGGTATAGAGGTTCCATCTATGAACTCTTGCGTGCATATCTACCTACCTACCTACCTACCTACCTACCTACCTACCTACCTATTTCCTGGTTTCTACCCTATTCTAAGTCTCATCAAAACAGCCCTGGCACTGAACTCCATTACAGTCTGATAGTTTTCGTGTTCTGTTTTCAAGCAGGTAGATTCTTGTATCCTGATCTGCTGCCTAAGTTTGGAAGAGTAGTAGGAGAAGTCTCTTTGTCAGCTGACTAATGCAGACACAATGCTAAACTCATCAGTATCAGCCTAGTGGTAGAGGCTGGAACTGAACAACTAAAAAATGGCTCCAGTTCTTTATTTAAGGTGGAGTACATCAAAGGGCTCTGCTCAGTATCAGCTTTCTCAATGTAAGTGGGTACTGGATTTCAAGTTTAAGACCTGGACTTTATTACCTAACTTTCTCCCAATTTAGAGGCATCTCTCTCCATTCTATACTGCTTGGAGTTGGGGAGGAGTAACTTGGGCAGTCTTTCCTTTTTCCTTTCTTCAGTGAATCTTTTTGTTTTCCTAGAAGCATCCATATTGTGTCTCTTTGCTCTTGTGAAGATCACAACTTGATGTGCCTATCTGGAGACAATTGTGGGAGGATTTTATTCATCTGTCATATTGCTCCTCCTCCTCTACTAAACCCCGTTTACAAAGCCTCTGATTGTCCAAAACTCATTCTTTTTTTTTTTTTTTTTGGTACTGGGGATTGAAATCAGGGGTACTTGACCACTGAGCCACATTCCCAGCCCTATTTTGTGTTTTATGTAGAGACAGGGTCTCACTGAGTTGCTTAGCACCTCGCCATTGCTGAGGCTGGCTTTGAACTCGCGGTTCTCCTGTCTCAGCCTCCCTAAGTGCTGGGATTACAGGCTTGAGCCACCGTGCCCAGCTTCATTCTTTATGTATATAATCACTTCTGTTGCAGGGTGCCAGTATGGCTGCCAGGGTAGTTTCCTGCTCAGAAGGCGTGAGCTGCCTAAGAAATAGAAAGTCTGAAATAATTAGTAAAGAATAAGAGACATAGCCAGAAATAAGGTTTAAAGGGAGCAACTGATAGGTCATCCAGTCCTAAAAGGAGCTGGAACTGAACAACTAAAAAATGGCTCCAGTTCTTTATTTAAGGTGGAGTACATCAAAGGCAGGGATAAAGTTTCAGCAGGAGGAATCTTGCTTCTCAGTGTGGCAGGAGTCTTGCAGCAAACAGATTGATTGACATCTTGGCGAGCCACATCCATCTCTGAGAGGCTGAGTGGCTCCAGTAGGTCATCCCATCTCTGGTGCAGTGCTGAACTTGTTGGAGCTGGGTAGGAAGTCACATGTATTGGGTAATCTCAAACCAGCAGTTTGCCGCTGGGAGTTCCCGATACCAGGATACCAGGTTTTCCTGCCCAATGGCTTCCATATGGATTTGGTTCAGACACAGTTCATGAATGGCTCTCAGCACACTTCTTTTCATCTAGTGAGCATTGACTCAATAGGTTCCATCAACTAAATAATTTCCTTTATTTTTTGACCTTGTAATGAACAAATTTAAAACAATATGTCTCGTGTGCACCCCTGCCATCTCCCTAAACAGCTATTTTATTTTATCTGTACCATTTATTGTCTGGGTGTCTAATTATTTCTTCAATATAATAAAACTCAAAACATTGAAAATAGCATAATACTAGTAAATGTTAAATAAGAAGGTGGTAGGGGTAAACATTTTATATAATTTCTATATATCCACACTTAAGAAACTTGTAGAATGTTTTTAATCTTTGATAGTAGATGTCAAAATATATCATGAAATATGCACAATGATCTTTGAGAGAAATTGACTGAATATGGAATATTAAACCTAGAGAATGCAGAAGATCTAAGGCCTTATATTACATGAATTCCGGGTAATCTTTATAGTATAATGGGTAAAAAAGACAAGAGCATTAAAATTATGTTTTTATGCCAACGGTTAGCATGGAGAAAGTTTTATTCCAGTGAGGAATGGAATGGAATTATAATAATGCTTATAATAATAATAATTATATATATACATGTATACATACATATTCCTGATAAAAGATAAAATTTTTACATATATAGAGAGGTATATTCTATTTTTTATCATGTGTTCCACAAACAAATATATATGATATTAGGATCAAAATTGAATCTATTTAACATACAAATCAAATTTCTATTTCAAAAGCTAGTGAGAAACTACATGGAAGATTTTTTTAAGTATATTGAATGAAAACCAATTAGGTTAATGTGTTGGATCGGTTGTTGGGTTTGAATTAAGAAAAAGGAGTTAATGCCAAAAGAAAATAGAAAAATTACTTTAAGATATTCCAACTGTTGTGATTCTATACAACTTACAACTAGAGAATTGATATGTTATCCTTTATCTATGTACAATGAGTCAAATTGCACTCTGTTATCATGTAAGCCTAAATAGAACAAATAAATAAAATATGAAAAAAAAAGATATTTCAAGTTATCTCATGATTCTAAATTTTTTGCTAGTAACTTGGCTTGGTATGCAATTCTCTTATGCAAAGAAGTAAATTTCAAAGGTAATTTTTGACTTGTGCTTTTAACTTGATGCATTGCTTGTTGCTTTCAAACAATTTAATGAGGAGAAGGAAAAGATTATACTCATTCACCTTCCTAATGATATCTGCCCTCCAGATCATACTTTGCATCCCTAAGTCAAATTTTTCAAATAGCATATGATTGAATACTAAAGTTTCCTTTCTAAGGGAATATTTCAATGGGAAGATACTTTTTGAAATATTATTTATTTATTTGTTTGTTTGTTTATATCTTTTTGCTATTTCTTTCCTAGTAAGCTCTGCTCTGATTACCTTTTGGAAGATGTGGTGGATTGTCAAGACTTTTGTTTCTAAGAAAAAATGACTGAAACTAATGAGAAGAATGGATTTTGGAAGTAGAGAAAATCCAGTATGAACAAGAGAATACGAAAATGATGAGTATTGTGAAGTATATATAGACAAAATAACTGCTCTTGTTCATAGCCATATCCCAGGACTTAGAAAATAGAGAAAAGAAAAAATTTATATTCATAAAACTACATTTTATAAAGCCACATATATTTATATGAATATTCATATATTTTTACCATATTTATTTTTATATTCACATATATATTTTATATATTCATATATGTTCTATACCTGTATTTATGCAATATTTAAACCAAATGTAACAATACACCTAACACTAACCCTATTTTTTATGAAACCACACATATGTATATAGGTTTTTCAACTTATTTTCAAATGTATATATATATATAAATTCATATATATTGATATATATATTTACTGTAATAAGCCTAAACCTATCCCTAAATTTAGTCCTAACCCAAACACTAACCCTAACCATAAATGTATATCATATAAAACCACATATTTATATAAATATCCATATATTTTTACATATATATTTACATATGCACATATAAATCTATATATATTTATACATTTCCATTTATATATTTATTACCTATCTTTAAACAAAATTATAATGGCACACCTAACTGCAAACTTATACATGTATGAAACTATATATATTTACATTGGTTTTTATATTTATTTTGGTATATATAATCATAGATACATTCATATTTTATATATGAGTTCATACACAAATCCTAACCCTAAAACTAGCCATAAACTAAGTTCTAACCATAATAACCCTAAACAAAAAGTGATTTATATATAAAACCCTATATATTTCAAATCATACTCATATTTTTGACATTTATTTATATATTCACATATATATTTATTTATATACCTTTGCATATATTACACAATCTTTAAATCAAACCACAACCATACTCCTAATCCTGAAACTATTTATCTATGAAGCAGTACATATTTGTAAAGGTTTTCTTATGTATTTTTGTCAAGAGTGGAAAATGAATCATTGCTTTGAACTCCATCACCTTGGACAGCTAGACTGCCCTTTTGGGGTTTTTTCGGTACAAAGATGCTGAAAGACATGCCCACTTGCAGGTGGCCACTGTTAATGGGGTTGATTTCTTGCCTGGAGTGGGACATATGGGTTGATAGCTTTGAATTCAGATGCTTGCTGCCTTGGTGAGAAAGAAATATGTGTGTGCTCAACAGCCTTGAGGCGCCAGCTGTCCTGAGCAAGAAGATATCATGAAATAGATAAAATACATAATAAAAATAAAATAAATAGATAATCCCCAACTATTCTAATCCTGCTGACTTTGTTTACCTTAAAGAACCCTTCCTGACAATAAATCTCTCTGGTGTGCTTCCCTATAAATAAAGCATGCAGAGCCTCAGTCTATGTTAGAGATCAGACCCATCAGGTCTAAACCATACACCAAGGCCCCACTGTGAAACTATTTTCTGTATCTATTATATTTTATTTCTTATTAAAAATTTCAGATTTTAATTTCTCAGATGGCTCACACCTCTGTGTGGTTATCCAATCCCTTTTGTGCAGGACACAGCAACATATTTTCACATACAATATCATACATATATTTATACTTTTGGATACATACGTTCATAACCAAGCCCTAACCCTAATCTTACCAGTAAATTTAGTCCTAATTGTAACACTAACCTTAACCCCAAAGCATGTATATGAATGTTTATATGTAATAACATATATTTATATGAATATCATATAACTTAGATGTTTATATTTATATAAAAACATATAAATGTGTATATATATACATTTATATATTTATAACCTATCTTTAAACCAAATCATAATGATATACCTAACTGTAAACCTATTCATGTGTGAAACTATATATATTAAAATTGGTTTTTATATATACCTTTGTCGAGAGCTATCCACAGACAATGTGCAGAACTTCTCAACATTGAAGCCAGTGAATAGGAAAATCTGGTATCTGACAAGGTCCAGTGGCATCCTTCTAGTTAAGATCGCCTAGATTCATGTGAATTTCTATCCAGCTCTGCCAAAAAGGTCCCACACAGAACAAGAGATGGGGTGACCTGCTGCAGCCACCTAGTCACAGACTCCCAGAGATGGATTTGGCTTCCCAAGAAGTCAGTCAAACTGTCGACTGCAAGACATCATGAAGAAAGACTCCATCCCTGAAACTTTTTCCCTGCCTTTGATGTACCCCCTTAAATAAACTACTGGAGTCATTTTTTTTAAGAGACATTTTTAAAAATATTTTTTAGTTGTAGGTGAACACAATATCTTTATTGATTTATTTTTATGTAGTGCTGAGGATCGAACCCAGTGCCTCACGCATGCGAGGCAAGCGCTCTACCACTGAGCCACAATCCCAGCCCATGGAGTCATTTTTTAATTGTTCAGCTCCAGCTCCTCTGTGGGCCGGACCTATCAGATTCTTCATACCTTTTAAAACTAATTCTAATTTTGTCTTATTTCTTCACTAATTCTTTCAGATTTTCTCAGGTGGATTATCCCCTCCTGCACAGGAAAAATTACCCAGACAATGCATGGAGCCTTGCAAGATCTGGCACCCAAAATGTGAGAACTGCTCAGGAAGAAATTCAGAAAAAGTAAAAAGTTAAGTAAGCCACCCCTCCTTAAAGTAGAGGGTGCACCTGAATTTAGAAACAGAGAGTGAAGGGAGGAAGTGAATTTTTAGATAGCCTGATATTAAGCTGGAGCAAAACTCCAAAAGAGAAAATTCCATCTAGCTCTACTTAAAATCCTTATCAGAATAGAATTTCAGGGAGAGGAAGCACAGCTTCTATGGTTTTCAGAAGTGTTTGCAGACATGAGCAATTTAAACTTAGCAGGCAAGTTTATGCCTATGTCAGCCACTGCATCTTTGCAAAACCCTGCCAGAGCAACCTAACTTAAGAGAGGCACAGCGAAACTGAGTTCTAATCACAGAAGTTTATGATGCTGGGGACAGAGTACTCTAATCACAGAATCAGGCAGGATCTCCAATCTGCATAGGGAAGGGAAATTATTGGTAAACTGCCGCTACCCACCAGCATCTTAATCTCCTAGAGATGCTACGGGAAAAATTGCGAAACTATCCAACTTGAATGGAAGCTACAACCTAACATAACTCTTGCTGCCGTGTAATTTAAAGCCTGCCTTTCAGGCGGAAATTATTTACTGTGGGAATCAAATTAGATGAGATATTGCTCTGATCAGGAAAAAAATAACCAGTTATACGGAGTAGATATTACCTTAATTCTAACCCCAAACAAGATGTATAAAAACCATAGTCTGCCACAGAAAAAACTCGGCAAAATTCAAACCAACAAACTCCTGCATCTTTAGTGGTGACCAGCTATGCCTCTTTACTTAATGCTATGTTAACCCGATGTAACAGGTTACAGGTCTGTCAACAGGTCCTACCAAAGAATTTAATTATCCTCTCATTCTTTCCATGACTAACCAGCAGAGTTACAAGAAAAATTCTGATGCCAATAAGAGATGTCCTAATTATGCTTTTTAATAGGTTATTTTTGTTTTTTAGGGATGTTATTAAGTGAATCTGACAGTTATTAAAATAAAAAGTCAGCAACCTGAAATATTTTATTTCACAATATTTTCATAATTGCCAGATTTGCTTTTATCCATTAAAACAGGCTTGCCTTGCAGTTAATCAAATAAAATATTTAATAAGTATTTGTACCACTTCTTAACAATCATTGGAGCTCCAGTTATTTGTCTGATATATTAATGCGTACACACAATGGTTTTATTTACATTATAACTACATTATATGAAATTAAAATCGGCATAAATCAATGAGTGCACTGGTAATTTAAAATAGAAATAAGAAATGGATCCACATACATTTAATTCATGTGATTTAATAACATTCAATTTAAATTGGACAATCATAAAAATAAATATATTTTTAACATTATTAATGCAAATTTTTCAGCTATTCAATTAATAAAATTTACTAAATCCTATAATAATTAAAGTTTATATACACTTACTTCAAACAATTTTCAACAGGAAAAACATGACTAAAAATGTTATCTACATTTGCTTGATGCCCTGACTTCTACGCTTAAAAATAAATATATTAAATTTAAGGTAAATGGAATTAATTATATAAATTTTTATTATAGGAGATACTTATTGACTTAGAAAATTATGACACCAACAATTAGACATAACATCAAATAGTCTTAACTCCTTAAATTCTATGGGGTAACGCATATTTTTCATGTTTTCATAAACTGAAAAAAAAGGAGAGACTTGTAATTGTTTTATGACATCTAAATTTTATGGGGTAACGCACATTATTCATGTTTTCATAAATTGAAAAAAAAGGAGAGACTTACAATTGTTTTATGACATCACTAAAAAGAAGGCTACTAAAAGTTAAGTCCCAACAGGTATAATTCTATATATTTAAACATTGTTTACATTTCCCTAAAATGGTAAAGAGATATAATTCTACATACAAAGAGGTCCAAAAGTTTTGATTACATATCTTTTGAAATATATCTTCTTATTAAAATGCAGAGATTTTTCCAGAATGTAAACAAAAAGAGGATTCTACAGATGAGAAAGAAAGATTGGAGAATTAAGGAAGAGAAGAAAGAAATGCTTCTACCGAGAGGAAAGAGGAATTAGAGAGTTCTAGAAGGGAAGAAGAAAATGTTTCTGGGTGAAAGAGTCTTTGTGTGTTGGAGACTTTGATAGAAGGAAGGGAAAATGTTTCTATATGGAAATCTTTGTATAGTAATATACAGGATGGTCAAAGTGATAAGGAAGGTTTGGGTACCTAGAGAACAAATTTATATGTAATTAAGTTGATTATGAATATATGGAAAAGTCAATTAAAAATATTTTTCCTAAGATCAAATATTGTGCTAATATAAACCAAAACTTTAATCTATGCATCGAGATGATAAGGGCTTCTTAAAACATTAATCTCTCATTCCAATAGAATAATTTCTTATGTTTGGTAAGTTTTATTATTTAAAAAATAAGCTAATTTTAAAGAAATTAAGATTTATACAATTTGGGTTAGACAAGAACTATTATTTTTAGTAACATTTTACATTCCAGATTTCAAACTTTTCTTTAAAAGCTAAACTTGATTAAGTTGAAAACCTAAAAGTAATTATGATCATTATGACTGATTTTTAATATATCCTTATATCTCTGTTTCCTAAATATATGTCTTTAAAAAGTATAAGGTTTAAGAGAACATTTTACTAAACTGATGCTTTCCAAACTGAGGTTTCATACAATGGTCTCTTACAAACTTATATAATAACAAATTAATATGAAATTTAATTATATCATTTAATATTTTATAATTAAATAAATATATTATAAAATTGTATGTTACTTTCTGAGAAGTACACTGTATTTCTAAAAGACAATTAGGAGACACTAGCATATTTACAATATGAGATATAAAAATATTTTAATACTTTCCCTCAAAAAGGGGTTAAAAGTTCTCTTGACTTGTCTGTTTCATGGTTCAAATATAATATTAAATTATATCAATTAATCTATATTGCTCTAAAAAATTTTATAGCGAAGTTCATAAAGTAATATTCAAATAAAAAAATGAGATTAGTTTCAAAATTAAAACACATTACCTAACTTTTGCTGAGACCCATTTTTACAAAAATTAAGAAGTATACATAAAAACCTTTTAAAATTCTACTATCCACAGATAACTAATATTAACATCTAGTACATAGCCTTCTAAACTGTTTTCTACACATGTATTTATAGATATACATATTTTATAAATATAGAATCATATTAATATTTTTTAAACTTGTAAAATTATTTTAAATTATTATTTTAATGCCAAATTTTTATTATGTAGTTCCTTTATCCAAAACCTTATATTGGACATTCCAATTATTCTTACTATCTTAAAAATAAGGTTGTTAAAGGTATTCGTACAGCTGTATCTTTATACATAAGAATTATTTTGGCATAAATCCCTTAAGATGAGATTGCTAAATCAGTGCCATATACCATTCTAACTTTTTAAATTAATTTAAGTCACTATCCTGAAAAATACTACCAATTCACCTCTACCCATCAATATTTAATAGTACCAATTCCACATATAGGTCAACATTAGATTTGATGATAATGGAAGTTTTCTCTAAATTGGTAAGTAAAAATCTATTTCTTCTTCATTTCAATTTTCATTATTAGTAATAGATAAAATAAATATTTCCTATATTCACTAAACATATATATTCCTTATTTTAAACTGGTATCTATTTATATCTTCTAGGTCTTTTGTAGAGACAACATTTCCTAAAGTAAAACTCTGCCTTTCAACTCATTCCAAGTTAAGATAATCATTCAAGTTCATTTAGAGTTAGGTGCAAAATACAAATTTTTATTACAACTTTCTATATTCTTTTTTTTTTTTTTTTTTAAATTTTTATCCTTGTTTTATTTAGGCTTACATGTTGACAGTGTAAATTGACTCATTGTACATAGATAGAGGATAACATATCAATTCTCTAGTTGTAAGTTGTATAGAATCACATCAATACTATATATATGGAGATCATTGATACAAAATCATATGCCTTAATTCATAGCTATTGTAATAATTAACTATATTTTTACTCTGGTTAATTTTATATTGTACTTTTCCTACAAAGCTTACAAGTATTATTTATTAATGCCTTACACAAGTGCTACTTCTAATATAACAAATTAATTTAAGACAATAAGTGTATTAACTATAAAACAAGCAAATTGTAAAAAAAAAACTGACTTTCAAAATCTATACTGATTCTATTTTATAAATTACATACATGATAAATATCCTATATATTTATACTACATGATGCTTTAATGTCTTACATTTTAACTGTATAGTCAATAATATTAATGAACTTATATATCTGCTAAATTATATATGCAGACGCATGCATGCATGTATACACACAGAGAAATAAATTTTCTTTTTGCATTTTCACACTTCTTTCCCTAACACACATTTTATTTCAGAAAACCAAAGGTTCTCAAGTCTGGTCCCCAGTTCAGCTGCGTCAGTATTGCATTAGGAAGACTCAAATTGCAAATTCTCATTCAGCACCTTAGATCTACTGAGTCAGAAACTGGATGAGCCCAGCAGACGTATATTCTCCTAAAAAAACCAGGAAGCCAGTTTTTGGCTGGGAGGCACAGGGCAGAGATAGAGCAGGACACAAATTTTGTTTGCCCTTCTGGCCCTTGAGACATGGCTTGGACAACCCCGAGGATAGCTGTGCCCAGCAGCATTGCAGACCATAATTTCCTAGGTGATGGTACGGTTCTCAAGTGAGTTCCTTCTAATGAGTTTGAAATCACTCTTGCTTTTCTGGAGCTCTAGCTAGTTAATACCTGAACATCTGGGATCCAGAGAGCAGCACGCTAACAGGAAGTCAGACTTAGAGCATGACTTTGTGGCCAGTGTGCCTGCATCTGGGGGTTGTATTTCCCTTTTCTTTTTTTCCGGCTTTGGCTCCACTTCCATTACCCCTCACATCTCAGACCCCCTCCCACCAAGAGGTGCTAAGCCCAGGCACAGGCACCTTTGTTCTCCCCTCTCCCCCCACCTCCCCTCTCACCCCATACCCACTAACCTCCTGCACAGAGCTCTCTTCTCAGGACTGAACACGCAGCTCCATCCACGGCCCTCATAACAGTTCCTCTCCATGTGACCTTTGCTCTGCGATGCCCTCCCTGCACTGCTGGGATCCCCATAGTTGAAACAAGCCTGCAACGGCCCTCAAATCCCTTTGAGATTACAAATGCAGCTATTTCTTGCAATTTTTGGTATTTTTTATTAAATTGTTAATACTTCAAAAAAAAAAAAAAGAAATCAAATTGTTGCTGTTGGTAGATGACATAATTGTATATAAAGAAACTTTGAAGACTCCACCAAAAAAAAATTAGGACATGTAAATGAATCCAGCAATTTGTAGGGTGTAAAATAAACACACAAAAATCAGTAGCATTACTGTATGCCTCTAGTGAATTATCTGAAAAAAACTTGATCTAATTTATAAAAGCTTCAAAAACATAAAATAGGGCTCGGGTTGTGGCTCAGTGGTAGTGCACTTGCCTCACACATGTGAGGCGCTGGATTCGATCCTCAGCACCACATACAAAATACATAAATAAATAAAATAAAGGTTTAAAAAATTAAAAAAACATAAAATACATAAGAATAAAATCTCAAGGACAGGATAAAATCTCTATAATAAAAACTATGAAGCATAAAAAAATGTATTGAAGGGACACACATACACATTAATGAGGTCATCCAGTGTTTATGGATTGGAAGAATCTGTGTTGCTAAAATGTCCACAATACCCAAAGTTATTTACAAATTCAAAATATTCAGCAAAATACCAATGACATTTTTCATGGAACTAGAAAAAAAAAACTTAAAATTTGTATAGTGCACACATACAAACCCCTCAAATAGTCAAAACCAACTTGAACAAAAAGAATATAGCACAAAGTACTATACTACCTTCAAAATATATCACAATACTGTAGTCATCAAAACAGCATGGTATCAACATAAATGGAGGCACATAGAACAATGAAAGAGATAGACTAGAAGTAAAAAACATGCATTTGAGAAAGGACACACTTTTCCACAAATAATGATGGGAAAATTGAATGCAGAAGAATGAAATAAGTTTGCTATCTTACACTGGTTACAAATATCAACAAAATGGATTAAAGACTAAAATGTAGAACCCAAAACTATGGAACCAGTGTAAGGAAAAAAAAAAAGAAAAGGTTTCAAGATATTGGAAGAGGAAAGAGTATTTGAGCAAGATTGAAAAAGCACAGGAAATAAAAGCAACAATAAGAAATGGAATTTTAGCAAGCTAAAGTGCTTCTGCACAGCAAATGAAATAATCATCAAAGTGATAAGACAGCATACAGAATCAGAGAAAATATATGCAAACTATGCATTTGGCAGGGGGTTAATGCCCAGAATATATAAGGAACTCTAAAAACTCAATAGCAAAAGATCAAATAATTTGGTAAAATTGTTGGACATATATACAGGTAGACATTTCTCGAAAGAAGACACAAATGGCCAACACTTATAAAAAATAGCTGAGCATCACTATTCACGAAAACAAATGCAAATAAAAATTACGTATAATCTCATTCCAGTAGAATGGCTATTGTAAAAATATGAAAAATTTCAAATGCTAGTTTGGATGGAAGAAAAGGGAACTCTTGCATACTGCTGGTGAGAATATAAGTAAGTATAACCATTATGGTAAACAATATGGAAGGTCCTCAAAAAATTTTTAAAAAAGGAACTATTGTATGACCCAGCTTTCAACTACTTGGTATATGTCCAATGGAAATGAAATCAATATGTCCAAGGGACATCTGCACTGCTGTGTCTACTGCAGCACTATCCACAATAGCTAAGAAATGGAAACAACCTGTGTTCATTAAGTGATAAATGAATAAAATAAATGTGGTACATATACACCAGGTAATACTATTCAACCATAAAAGCAAATAAATTTCTGTCATTTGTGGCAACATGAATTGGATTGGAGATCATTATATTAAGTGAAATAAGCCAAACCCAGAAAAACAAATATCACATTATCGTACTCATATGTGGAATGTAAACATTTGATCTCACAGAAATGGAGGGTAGAGTTGTGGTTTCCTGATTCTGTGGGGAGTAAAGGGAGATAGGGAATGGGGATATTTTGATCTAGGGGCTCTAAATTGCAGTTAAATAGGAGTATGAATTTTTGGTGTGCTTTTTCAAAGTATGGTCACTATAGCTAATGATTTTGTACTTTATATTTTAATGAGATGGAAGAAATAATTTTAAAATTTTTCACCAAAAAGAAGTGATAAATATTTGAGGAGTTAGATAGGTTTAATCTGATTATATAACATACACACATTATCAAAATATTACATCATACCCACTATTATAATAATACATAATTTTATGATACTTATATATCATACAATAAAATAAATTTAAATTAATAATAAGAAAATTTTAAAAATTTCCACTCCTTAATTACTTTGAATTTGCCTATTTTAGACAGATTTATATAAGGTATAATTTTGTATTTTGAGTCCCTCTTACTTCTGGAAGCCATTTTGTGACATCAGTAGGAGATAGTTTTTGGATCAAGAAAATTTGTGGGGGAAAAATATCATGAATCAGTTATACATGACCCTTATCCTCCAGGACCTACTCACCCAGAGATCCAATTACTCATATAATAATTGGCTCCAGTATCCTGCCAAGCTTATAGAAAGCTGTAGATTTTGCAGCAATAAGGAAAAGTTGGTTACTGTATAAAATTATATTTCCTTGAATCTAAGAGAGCTGAGGTCAGAGAATAAGCCATCTTGAAATTTAGAAAGGCGTTCATACCTACCTATTACACGTTAGTAAATAATTGTGTAGTGTTGTTTTCCTTTCTGCTTTGATTTCTTTTTTTAAATTTTAGTGATGCTATTTATACACTTACATTGGATCAGTTACATGGATAAGCATAATTTGGGGGTCATGACCTGCATTTACTGGTGTTACACAACTGAGTGATATTTTACATGGCAAACGGGACTTTGCAGATGTAATTAAGTTCACTGGTTAGTTTATTTTTTAAATGGATTGATCTGAATTATTTAGATGGGACAGTGTAATCACATGAGCTCTGCCTCATAGCTTTCTTTAAGCTAAAGGAAGGAGAAGAATTCAGAGAAAGTTAAAACATGAGAAGGACTCAGATACCTTGCTGGTTTGAAAATGTAGAAGGCCACATGAAAAGTGTGGCTGAACAAAATTATGCCAACATCCTGAGTGAGTATGGAAGGAGATTTTTGTGGAGTCCCATAAGAAATGCTATCCTGCTGAAACTTTGATTTCAGCCTTGTGAGACCCTTATCAGAGAAATCAGTTGAGAGATACCCTGCATGGAATTTTGAATGATGAAAAGCTATGAGATAATAAATAAGTACTGTTTAAAGACATGATTTGAGGTAATTTGCTTTTAGAAAACCAATACTCAAGACAAAAATATTTTCACAAAAAATCTTCTGCAGAAATGTTTATATAAGCTTTATTTAAAACTTCCCAAACTAGGAATTGTCTACATATATTTCAACTGATAAATGAATAAAAAAGCAGTGTTTCTCTTAAGTACCAGTAACACTTACAATGTGATACCTATCTTTAATGTTATAAGTCTCTTTCAACCTGAAACTATTTGGTTCTGTGTTGTAGATGACAATGCAATTATATATAACAAAAAAGTATAATTAAAGTATAAGATTATCTAATATTATCTCATCTTATCTTCATATAAAAATGTATGTTTGGATTTTGTTTCTACTTTCAAAATTCATACATTTCATATACAGCATCTTATATTTTTCTAGATCACTGATTTGATTATAAAATGATTTGTTCTAGTATTTCTCAGGACTCATGCTGACTAATTTATGATTACCAGTGGTATTATTTCTCATTTTTTAAAACTTTACAAGAACTAGATTATCTTTACAGCATCTCACAGAATTTTTCTTATTTAATATTTTAAAAATCTTTACAATTTCTCAAACCAATACATCTCTTAAAATATTTCACAAAGTCCAACATCATTTAGTGATAGGAACTTCCTGATAAATTAGGCATAGAAGAAAACCTCTTCAACATAATAAAGAATATTGCTGTAGACTGAATTTTTATGTTGAAATCTCAACCCCTAATATGATTACTCCTGCAAATATTATTTCACACTTGTGATAATGACATGAACTCATTCATGAACTCAGAGCCCTTATAACCTAATCATCTCTTTTTAAGTTCTGTCTCTAAATAGTTTTGTATAGGGGATTGAGTTTCCAATAAAACAACTTTGGGAATATACTCAAACTATACTAAGCCATAAATACTAAAAAATATTTGGAAAAAGAACAAAGTTGGAAGACTCAGAGATTTTTATTTAAAACTTACTTCTAAATTACATAAATCAACAAATGAATTCTGGCATATGGATAGACATTTAGACCAGTGGAACAGGACTGAGATTTCAGAAATATGACAATATTTCTATAGTAGATTTATTTTCCAAAGGTGTTGAAGGGGATAGTCTCTTCAACTAATTTGCTGGGTAATAGGATTTCCATAGGCAGAAGAAAGAAGGTAGACCCCTACCTCAGAGCATAGACAAAAATTACCCACAAATGGACTCAAATTATAAATATAAGATGTAAAATTGAAAAACTCTTGGAAAGAAAAAAATAGGAGTAAATTTCCATAACCTTGGATTTGGCAATGATTTATTATGTAAGACACTGAAAGCATGAGTAACAAAAAAAAAGTAGAAAATTAGATTTCACCAATTTCATCAAAATTAAAAACCTTTATCCATCAAAATACATAATTAACAAAACAAAATGACAACCTACCAAATGGAAGAAAATATTTGCAAGTCACATGTCTGATAAGAGAATTTAGTATTCTGATTGTGTAAAGAACTCTTGCAATTCAACAAAATAAAATATCTATTTAAAAATACCTATTTAGGGGCTGGGGCTGTAGCTCAGTGGTAGAGCGCTTGCCTTGCATGCGTGAGTCACTGGTTCGATCCTCAGCACCACATAATAAATAAATAAATAAATAAAATAAAGATATTGCATCCATCTACAACTAAAAACATATTTAAAAATAAAAATACTTATTTAAAAATGAAGGGCTTAAATAGACTGTTTTTCTAAAGAAGCTATACAAATGTTCTTTAAGCACTTGGAAAGTTGCTCATATCCTTAGTCATTGGGAAAATGCAAATGAAGACTACAACAAGGTACATTTCACACACACTAGGAAGGCTATAACTAAAACCACACACATGCATGCACACACACACACACACACAAACACACACACAACACAAATATTACCCAAAATGTGGTGAAATTGGAACCCTTGTACAAGGCTGGTGGAAATGTAAAATGATTCAGTTGCTATGGTAAATTGTTTAGTAGTTTCTTAAAAAGATAATTGTAGAAGTGCCATGTGACCCTGCAATTCCACTTCTGGTTAGGTTCTCAAAAGACTTTAAAACAAATTTTTAAATATATTCATATATTTCATAGCACCACTATTTGACACGGTCAATAAGTGGAAAGAAACTCCAAGTAATTCATCAGTTGATAAATGAGTCAACAAATTGTCTTTTTTATATATGTAAAACTTTTTTATGTATATAAACTTTTAATAATATGGATGAACCTCCAAAACATTAGGCCAAGTGAAAAAAGCCAGACACAAATGATCATAAATGGTGTGATATGATTTGTTATGAAATATCCAAATAGGTCAATCCATAAAGACAGAATACACTGGAGATTTCCTGAGGCTGAAGAGAGAGCAGGTGGAACAGAGAGAAACTGATGAACAGGAAAATGTCCTTACTTTGAACTGATGCTAATGTTTTGCAACTAGAGAGAGATTGTGGTTGTACAATATTATGAAATGCACTAAATGTCACTGAGTTGTTCACTTTAAAATAGTTTATTTTATGCCATGTGAATTTCACCTTAATAAATTATTTTAAAAATAAGAAATAGTAATCGCAGATGCTCACACTATCTATATTGTTATCATCTTGCACAATTGATTTGCGTGTGAGGGAATTTTAAAATTATGAAGATTCATGGAGTTTAAAGACTATGTTTAAAGAGTGTCATAATTTTTTCTATTGCCAATATACTTTTCATTGAGAACATGATGAGCAATGCAATGGATTGTTTTTACATGACTCTAGACTTTAATATCAGTTCTCATACAAAGTGGGTGATCTTGGGCAAGGTCTTTCCCAACATCTAGCTATTTATCTTATTGGATTGCTGAGAGAATTAAAAGCAATAGCAAATATAAACCACTTAACATTGTATAGGTCATAAAGAGTAATCAGTAATTAATGGGGTCAGCGGATACTATTTTTGTAGCTATTATCACACATTTTTTTCTCTATCAATAATATGGGAAGCACAAACTACTCTAATGAGTATAACAAAGATTTCACTAAAGCTGTAGTGAGAGCTCAGACTTCTATTGCAGCAAGAAATAGAATAAGCAGTGGTAAAATTCATTTGGAAAAATAAGAGACCCAGAATAGACAAAGAAATCCTTGGCAAGAAAAATGAAACAGGAGGCATCACAATACCCGACCTTAAATTATACTACAGAGCTGTAGTAACAAAACTGACATGGTATTAACCAAAACAGACATGAAGACCAATGGTACAGAAGAGAAGACACAGAGACAAACCCACATAAATATATTTTTATCTCATACTAGAAAAAGATGTAAAAAACATACATTGGAAAAAATATAGCCCTTCAAAAAATAGTGCTGGGAAAAATGGAAATCCTTATGTAGCAAAATGAAATTAAGCCTCTACCTCTCATGCTGCACAAAACTCAACTCAAAGTGGATCAAGGACTTAGGCATTAGATCAGAGACCCTGAGCCTACTAAAAGAAAAATTAGGCCCCAATTTACATCATGTCAGCCTAGGATCTGACTTCCTTAACAAGACTCCTAAAGTGCAGAAGTAAAATCAAGAATCATCAAATGAGATGGAATCAAATGAAAAAGCTCCTTCACAGCAAAGAAAACATTCAAGAATGTGAAGAGAGAGCCTACAGAATGGGAGAAAATCTGTCACCTACATCTCAGATAAAGCATTAATTTTCAGGATATATAAAGAACTAAAAAAAAAAAGTAATATAAAAGAAGCAAAGAACCCAACTAATAAATGGGCAAAGGAACTGAACAGACACTTCACAGAAGAAGAAATATAAACAGTCAACAAATATATGGAAAAAATAGAGAAATGTAAATTAGAACTACATATCTCACTCAAATCAGAATAGCAAAATACAAATAACAATAAATGTTCCTGAAGATGTGGGGAAAAGGTACATGCATACATTGCTGGAGCTGCAAATCTGTGCAATCACTCTGGAAAACAGTATGGAGATTTCTCAGAAAACTTGGAATGGAACCAATATTAGATCCAGTTATCTCATTCCTCAGTTTATACTCAAAGAACTTAAAATCAACATACTACAGTCATGTAGCCACAGCAATGTTTATAGCAGCTCAATTTATGATAGATAAACTGTGAAACCAACCTAGATGCCCTTTAACAGATGAATGGATAAAGAAAATGTGAGATATATCTGTGTATATATACATATATACACACACACACAATGGAATATTACTCATCTATAAAGAAAAATAAAATTATGGCATTTGTTGGTAAATGGATGGAACTGGAGAGTATCACGCTAAATGAAATAAGCCAATCCCAAAAACCTAAGGCTTGAATGTTTTCTCTGATATGCTGATGCTAACTCACAATAAGGGGGCAGAAGCAGGTAGGGAAGAATAGAATTATTTTGGATTACATGAAGGGGAATGAAAGGAAAAGAGGGGGGATTAAAATATAGTAGAATCGAATATTACTATGCTATGCACATATATGATTACATGACCAATGTAATTCTACACCATGTACAACCAGAAGAATAAGAAGTTATATTTCATATATGTATATATGTCAAAATACATTCTGCTATCCTGTATAACTAATAAGAACATAAGAAAAGAAAGAAAGAAAGAGAGAGAGAAAGGAGGGAGGGAGGGCAGGAAGGAACCCTCCTTAAGTGGCCATTTATTTGAGAGGGCCTTTTATTAGTTATATATTTTTTCTTTAGGTTTGTCTACCAAATATGCACATAAGTTAAGTGTTTATGAAAAGACATTAACATCAGTGATAATGTTGACAATGGTAAAGACAACAAATGATCCATTAGAATATATAATTTTGTGCATGCCTATAACGCAGTAACTGAGTCCTACATTCTTATATCTTGTGGAAAGCTCACGGATTGGTTTCCTTTCTTTGTGGGTGGAGAGTAACAAGAGAAGGAAGTGTCAAGTAACAAGTTTAATTGATTGTTTAGCATAGCTATGGAAAAATCATATGTGAAATTTTGATTCTTCTTTTTGCTAAATGGCTAATCACAGAATACATAGAGTAGATTATAACTGCATAATGTTTTCTTCTTACATGGTTCTTATAACTTCAGTTTCCTTCTTTAAATTGTTTGATTTTTTTCCATGTGAATAATAAGTAGTAATTTTAGGAATATTGTTTTAGTGGCTTAGTCTTTTTTTTTCCCCTCTACTATTTGCTTCTTGGTAGTGATTGATCATTAATCAACTTTTCCTTAGTGTAAGATTATAATCAAGAAGATGACACTGAGCATGGTGACGAGTTCAAAGCCAGCCTCAGCAAAAGGAGGCACTAAGTAACTCAGTGAGCCCCTGTTTCTAAATAAAATTAAAAAATAGCACTGAGGATATGGCTCAGTGGTCGAGTGCCCTTGAGTTCAATCCCTGGTACCAAAAAAGAAGAAGGTATTTGAATTTCTGTTTCAGTTCTGGGATTTCAGATGTCTCCTTTGAGCAATCGTCAGTAGATTTTAGATATACCTGTCATAGACTAAATGAGATTCATAATGCCCTCCTCCTTCCCTACCTACAACTCCTCTGTTTCTCTCCTTACCTACTGCTTTCAGCATTTCATTTTCTCTTGAAGATGATTATATTGGATGTCCTTTCCACTTTGTGACAAGTATATTGGCAGAAGTGATATGATTTTCTTGACTATAGTTATGCATATGTTTAACTTATGTGCAATAGACATGTTTTAATTCTACAGAATGAGCTTTGTTTGATAAACTAAAAAAACATTAATGGACCACTTATCCCCTATATTAAATTTAAACTATTATTGGAACTTTTTAAATGTCAGGGTATTTTTCTTTCTCTTATTGTGATATCAAGAGATACTGTGTTCAAGAAAAATATCTAATTAATATTCAAAGTGTTGTGATGCTAATAGTAATATTTCTTTGCACTGAATAGTTGTGCCCTAGGGCAGGGATAATTATGGAATAGGTATTGCTAATTATTTTTTATATTTTTTAAAAATTTTTTTAGTTGTAGATGGTCAGATATCTTTATTTTATTCATTTGTATGTGGTGCTGAGGATCGAACCCAGTGCCTCATGCATGCAAGGCAGGTGCTCTGTCACTGAGCCACAATCCCAGCCCTATTTTTTATCTTAATTTTGATTAAAAATTCCATAATCATATTTAAAATGAAATTTTTTAGAAATTACCAATAGTTTTTACTTTATTTTGAGATAAACCCACATAATTTAAGTAAGAAAGTTATAAATAGAGGGCTGGTGATATAGCTCAGTGATAGAGCAATTGCTAAGCATGTGCAAGTCCCTGGGTTTGGTCTCTGGCACTGGAAAAAAGAACTGTTAATAGAAATTTACTATGAATCTGTGAATTTAGAGATAATTATTTAAAATTTTATACACATATAAAATATTGTACCTAGAATACAACATAATTTTTTTTTACCATATATTACTGTGATGGATGTAAGGTGAAATATACTTGATTTAGATTCATACAATAAATAAAACTATGCAAAGAAATCCAAATAAATAAAATCTTGATAATGAGAAAATACATTATTTCAAAGAGTGTTTGAAAGAATGTGGTATTCAACAATACACAATATATCTAATTTTTCTATTATTAAAGATTCCATTAACCTATTATCTTCACCCAAAATTTTCCAAGCATTTGACAGGAAATGATTAACTACTAAATTTCTCTTATGATGTACTTAGCAGTTTTATCTGTTTTAGGGAAACACTAAACATTCTGGTATATTCTAAGACCAAAATTCAAGGAAGATATTTTTGACAGGAATTTGCATAGAGGTCATTGGGTCTTATTCTCACAAGGTTAACCAGAGTTTCAAAATGTATTTTTGAGAAGACTGCTGAAGTTTTCAATTAAAAATAGCAACAAAACAAAATGTAGAAGACATGAGATGTTCCTCACTCCATTTCTGGTCTTTCTGTTTTATTTTGTTTGCTTGGTTTGGTTGTTTTACTGCTTTAAATAGATTAGTAAGTAACAAAATAGGAAGCACAGGGAATAAGTAAAAATCACTTTTAAAAATAGTAAGTAGTAAAAGGAAGTTTGTTTTAGCGGGTGAAAATAAAATTTACTAAGTTGTGCATTGTTTAATTTAGTTAAATGGTCAATTACTTTGTCAGGATATTATGACCAGAGGCAAGAATACTGGTGTTTGAATTCTTGCTCCCAGCTTTGTCAATTTTTATTAGTCACTTGATTTCTGAAAGACTTTAAGATAGTTCTTATTTGGAACTATAAGAGATATTTTTATAATGTATTTTAAATAGCCATATATTAAAGCATAGAGCAAAATACATACCTAATAAACATCATAACATTATTATTATGTAAAGTTTAGTGGGAAAATTCACAGGCTAAGATGAGCAGTAACATGCCTTATTAATCAAATAATTAGTTAAATTTAATATGGAACTTTCAAATAACCACAGTAAACAATACAGAGAGGAAGAAATTGGGGGTTTCTTACTAAAAAGTACAATTATATATGTGAAATTTCCTCTAATATCAGGAATAAGTCAAGGATAATAAGACTTGCACCACTTCTATCCAATACAGTTCTTGAAACTCTAGCCAGAGCAATTAGATGAGAGAAAGAAATTAAAGGGACACAAAAAAGAAAAGAAGTCAAAATATCTTGGTTTACTGAAGACATGATCCTATAACTAGATGAATCCCCCACCCCAGAAAAAAAACTCCACCAGAAGACTCCTAGAGCTGATAAAAAAATTTACTAAAGTAGCAGGATAGAAGATCAGCATACATAAATCAACAACTTTCCTATACTCCAATAATGAATCTGCTGCAAAAGAAATTAGAAAAATTATCCCATTCATAATAACATCAAAAAATATTTGGGAATTAATCTAACAAAGGAAATGAAAGACCCCTACAAAGAAAACTATAGAACCCTGAATAAAGAAATTGAAGATGTTAAGAATATTAAAAGATAACCCATGTCCTTGAATCAGCAGAATTAATATTGTCAAAATAGCCATACTGCTAGGAGTGTTATTCAGATTCAGTGCAACCTTCATCAAAATACAAGTGATATTCTTCACAGAACTTGAAAAAACACTTCTAAAATATTTTAGGAAGGAGACTCAGAGTAGTCAAAGCATTCTTGAGCAAACAGAGCTATACTATAGGCACTGTAATATTGGAATTCAAATTATAATACAGAGCTACAGTAACAAAAACAGCATAGTAATGGCACCAAAATAGACATGAAGAGCAATGGAAGAGAATAGAAGATACAGAGACAAATCCACACAGATAGTCATCTGATACTTGACAAAGTTGCCAAAAACATGTTGGAGAAAGGATAGCTTTTAAAGCAAATGAAGTTGGGAAAACCGGATACCCGTATGTAGAAGAATGAAACTAGATCCTTATCCATCACACTGTGCAAAAGTCAAATCAAAGTTAATCCAAGAGTTGGGAATTAGATCAGAAATGGCAATTTCTGGAAGAAAACAGGGTTATCACTCCATCATATTGGTGCAGGTGCTAATTTCCTCAACAAGACATTTAAAGCTCAAAAAATAAAACCAAGAATCAGTAAGTGAATGAAATCAAATTAAAAAGCTTCTGCACCTTTTTCACCAAAATGGCACTGAAAGCTAGGAAGGGAGCTCCTGCCCCTCTCAAAGTTGATTTGGTTTGGTTGTTTTGTTTTTGTGGTGCTGGGGATTGAACCCAGGGTCTTGTGCATGCAAAGTAAGCACTCTACCAACTGAGCTATATCCCCAGCCCTCCTCTCAAAGTTGAAATCAAAGCAAAAGCTTTGAAGGCCAAGAAGGCAGAATTGAAGGGTGTCCACAGCCATGAAAAGAAGATCCACAAGTCACCTATTTTTTGGCAGCCCACGGCATTGTCCAAATATCCTTGGAAGAGCGCCCCTAGGAGAAACAAGCTTGACCACTATGCCATGATCAAGTTTCTCCTGACCATTGAGTTAGCCATGAAGAAGATTGAAGACAACAGAACACCTGTGTTCATTGTGGATATCAAGGCCAATGAACACCAGCTGTAAAGAAGGCCTATGACATTGATGTGGCCAAGGTTAACACCCTGATCAATCCTGATGGAGAGAAGAAGGTATATGTTTGACTGGCTCCTGATTATGATGCCTTGGACGTTGCCAACAAAATTGGGATCACCAAACAGATTCCAGCTGTGTAATTATAGTTATACCCTTTTTAAATTATAAAAAATGCTTCTGCATAGCAAAGGAAAGAAGATTGTGAAGAGGGAACCTACAGAATGGAAGAAAACCACACGTTTCTCCTCTGACGTGCTAAATATCTAAATAACTCAAAAATCTTGATACCAAAAAAAAACCCAATAGACAAATAAGAAAAATAACTAAACACTTAAGTAACTAAAAATTAAAACTAAAATAAAACTAACACTAAAATAAGTAAACTAGACATTTCTCAAAAGAAGAAACACAAATGCCCAACAAATATTTGAAAAAATGTTCAACATCTCAGGCAATCAGGAAAATGCAAATCAAAACCATACTAATATTTCATTCCCTCTGGTCAGAATGCCAATTATCAAGAATAAAAATAATAACAAGTGCTTGCAAGGATGTGGGGGAAAAGTACATTGATATATTGTTGCCTGCAATGCAAATTAGTACAACCACTCTGGAAAGCAGTGGGGAGATTCCTCCAAAACCGAGGAATGTAACCACCCTATGAGCCAGCTATCCCACAGAACTAAAATCCCAAAATATTAAAATCAGCATACTATAGTGATACAGCCACATTAATGTTTACAGCAACACTGTTCATAATAGCCAAATTATAGAATCAGCTTAGTTGCTTGTCAATAGATGAATGCATTAAGAAAATGTGGTGCATATACACAACAGAGTTTTACTCAACCATAAAGAAGGAAATTATGGCATTTGCTGTTAAATGGATGTAACTGGAGAACATCATGCTAAGTGAAATAAACAAAACTCAGAAAAATCAAGGGTTAGATATTTTCTCTTATATGTGGAAGCTAGAGCAAAATAAGGGGTGGGGTGAATATCATAAAACTATTGGGAAGATCAGTGTAATGGAAGAAAGATATCAAGAGGGAGGGAGAAGAGGGGGCAGGACAGGGGAGGAAAGATTGAATAATTTTAACAAAATGTGTATATATAAATATACCACATGGATTTCCACCTCTATGTATATGTAGACAGCACCAAAAATAAATAAATAGATAGATAGATAGATAGATAGATAGATAGATAGATAGATAGATAGATAAGTGAAAGAGAGCAGTAGAGCAAAGGAAGAAGAATAGGGAAGGAAGGAGGTGTGAGAAAGGAAGGGACATTGGGAACTGAAATGAAGTAAATCAAATTCCATGCATATATGATTTTGTCAAAATGAATCCAACTATTACATGTAACTATAATGCACTAATAAAAATTAAGTAAAAGCCGGGCATGGTGATACACACCTGTAATCCCAGCACTTTGGGAGGCTGAGACAGGAGAATCACAAGTTCAAAGCCAGCCTCAACAACGGCAAGGTGCTAAGCAACTCAGTGAGACCCTGTCTCTACATAAAACACAAAATAGGGCTGGGGATGTGGCTCAGTGGTCGAGTACCCCTGAATTCTTGTACTCCCAGAAACTTGAACACAGTCTTAGCACAGAATACTCAATAAATAACTTTGTTAAATGAATTTACATGATGTGGCACATGACCCTCCATGGACTTCAAAGCATTTTATTAAGGTTTGGTAATAAGCGATGACCCATTGTTACTTCTAGTTTATTCTATTCACATTCTTGGGAACAACAAGTAAAAAAGCAGGGATAGTTTAGAAGAAGTAATTTCATCAGAAAGTGGAAGAAAATTCTCTGTAAGGAACAACCGAATACAGGCCAAGTTACTATACAATAACGGAGAGTTCCCTAACAGAAAAAACAGATCAGAGAAAGTTGACCAAAATAATTCCTGATTCAAAAGAGATGTGCTCATTGACAGAGAATTTTCATAAATGTCCAAACTCTTATATATACAAGGAAAACAAACTTAAACAGACTTAATGTTGGCATGATTAAAGCTGTATTATTTCAAGTATAGCATTAAGATATGCATGTTTTTAGCAGCTGATTTACATCTGGATATCCATATTCAGTACAAAATCTATTCAATTGAACCTAATGATTATCTACTATGTACAAGGATCTATGTTAACATCTTTGGAGATGTGGTATGTGTGTATGTGTGTGTATGTGTGTGTCTGTGTGTATGTCTATGTTTATGTACCAGTATCCGTTTTTCTATTTTCAAGAAATTAAAAATTTAGCAGATAAGAGAGATGCATAATTGAAATAAACTGAAAAAAAAAAAAAGCTTTTCAATGAGTGCTGTATTATCCTGTTTGAAGATTCTGAAGGTCAATAGTGCTTTGAAACAATAGGAAAGCTAGTTTAACCAGATCCAGAATTTCTTGAACTCACATTTTGTATTCAGAAAGAAATATCATTGAAAAAAAAATCACCTGATGGACATTAGACAATATGGCTTAGTTAATGTTTCAGCCTTCATCTATATAATGATCAACACCTTTTGCAAAGTGTTCATAATGGAGGTCTGTTTTTCAGTGAATAGACACATGGAGAAGGCAAGAGAGAAGAGTGCTTCAATCAGCATGCAAGACATAAAGGATCATTTTGTGAAGGACTGGTGCCCTTCTAATGCAGAATGAAATGGACCTTATCTTTGGAAAGAGGGATATGTAATAATCATCCTAATGCTCTTCCAAGAGTAATGTCATTAACATCCAATATCTCTTCAGATTGAATGACATGGGAACAAAGTTCTGAAACCAACTTCACTTACAAGAAATTACCTGAAATTCTTGGTCTTCAGGATATAAATTAGCTTCCTCAATTTAATCCCAGAGATAGGGCATCATAAAAGAAATCCCACGGAGTCAATCACAGAAGTAATAAACAAAAGCCCGTGTTGTATGGGATCTCTGCTTTTAATTTGTCTTTAACAAAAGTGATTAATTTGAAATATTATCAAATGCATCTTAAATTTTTGAACTTTGAAATAGTTTTCATAAAACTATAATCACTACTATGGGAACGATTATTGTTAGAACTTGTTTTAAGATCAGAAAATAAGCTCAATTAACAGTGTTTGCATTAATAGACTTTATTTTTTTAGAGAAGTTTTATGTTCACAGCTAAAAGGACTATATCTCCCATTCAGTCCTCATTCCCTTACATGCTTGCTCTTCTCCACTTCCAATATCTCCAATAGAGAGATACACTTATTGCAGTTGATGAATCTACTGACATGTACGTATCACTTAGAGTTCACAGTTTATGTTAGGATGCTACATATTCTATGAGTTTAGACAAACATATAATGATCTGGATCCACCATTAGATTATCATACAGAGTAGTTTCACTGCCTTAAGCATCATTCATGTTTCATCTTTTCATCTCTCCCTTCCTTCATTTCCTAGCCATCGCTGATTTTTTTCCCATGATTTTTTTCTTTTCCAATATGTCATATAGTCAGAATCATCTAGTCTGTAGTTTTTCTGTAAAATGGCCTGAAGTTTCCTCTATGTGTTTTCATGACTTGGCAGCTGATTTCTTTTTAGCACTGAACATCTATTATATTAGTACATCTATTGTCTAGATGTACACAGATAATTTATTGACCCACATACTGAAGGATATTTTGATTGCTTCCAAATTTTGGCAATTATGAATAAGACTACCATAATATCTATGTGTAGATTTTTGAATGAACTTTACTTTTAAATTTATTGGTAAATAAATGCTTTGCTATGGTAAGAGTATGTTTAGTTTCATAAGAAACTAATAACAGTCCTCCAAAGTAGATGCACATTTTGCATTCTCACCAGTGATAAGTAAGAGTTCCTATTGCCCCACCATTATCATAATGGGTTTGTGGTGGCAACTCATTGTTATTTGCACTCTGTAGGCTTTTAGTCTATATTTCTTTTATGTTCTTTTTACTAGCTAAATAAATGAAAAAGTAATTTTTTCTTTCAGTTAAGTAATGAATTATCATCATAAATCATTTATAACTGGATTATGTGAGTAAAATAAGAAAAACTATTACCTTTGAAGAAGAAAGAGAACGTTTAGGGGCGTAGCTCACTGATGTAGCACTTGTCTAGCATACATGAGGCTCTGGGTTTGATCCTCAAGACCAAAAAAAAAAAAAAAAAAGAGGCAGAGGAAAACAAGAAAAGAAAGTGAGATAATAGAAAAATTAAAGTTCACTTGAAGGTCTAAATCTATTCACAAAGTTATAGTTGGACCTTCTTTTCTTGCTGGCAGTCTGTAGTTCAATGCACCAGAACAGGAAGGCTTCTGCACTCTGCTGCCTTTTTCCAGTTGCTGAAACTCACCAGTACAGACTCTGAAAGCCTGTTAGATTTGAGTTCATTCTTAAATAGCGACCATGTATTTTGTGGTTGGATAGCAGGGCTATATTTGTTGTCTCCATTTCCTGTATTAGGTGTAAATCATCCTTGTAATTTTTTCTTCTTAATTTCCTATGCCTGAGAATTTGTCTGTTTTTCTTATGAACTGTTCTATCTGATAAAGGATCAGAGAGACTCTCTTTTGAAGGCATCATAATAAATATGTGAAATCCACAGGTATTCAAATACTTCACCTTTTTGTAGCATGTTTTCATTTATGATTTGAATGTTTCCAAACATGGAAATATTTCAGATCATTTAGTGAGAATTTGAAAAGATAATTTTTAATTAGCACTTCTGTATTTTGAATCAACCTAGATGCCAACCACAGAGAGATTAACTTACATCTGTTCATGGTAGGGGTGGGACTAAAAAGTTGAAAATAAGCTAGATTTTCTGGTAAATTTATATCCCTAAAGGGGCAATTTCTTGAAAACAAGAAACGAAATATGTTTTAGAATGATACCAATCATATTTTTAAAACAAAATAACTATAATTGAAATATTAAAAAGCATCATGTTTATTCCTCCCAAATAGTTCTCTACAATGCATGTAAAGGAATGTTGCTCCTTAGAAATCCTTGTGGTAAAAAAGATAAATGAATAAGGATATATTTATATGAACTCTGGGAAAAAGGCTTTTGTTTTACAAGTACTTAGAATCTGCATGTAAAATGTATTTCTTGCACATTACGTTCATTCAAATTTATGTATTTGTTATTTCTAATTTAAAAATCAAATAAAATAATTTATCATGACTGATTCAAGTTAAATAATTATTGAAAAAATGTTGAATATAACCATACAAGCATATATATATAATGTGTATAGAAAAACCTATGAATTGCAACTGAAAGTAATATTTTTGCCTTATGTCTGGTATTTTTAACTTAGTTACATATAGGAAACTATAACACAATAAATAATTTCTAAATAACTTCCATTACTCACAGACTACTATTTGGTATTGGTCTCATATCCTAGCTGATTCAAGGTATTAAAATTAAAAGTTTTAGATGTTAACCACTGTTACTGGCATATTTTCAGACTTCCAGTTACATGGTACTATAGGAAATGCTTGGTGTTCGAGACCAGCTCTGTGTCTCACCGGTATCATGAGTTAGTATGAATCATTTACTATTTTCTCCACATAGCATGGCTTATCAGAGAGCACACAAACTTTGGAATTATGTAGATGTGTATTCAAACAAGACTCTGTCATTTAATACCTGGATAATTAATCTCACTCTGCCTCACATACCTTATTTGTAATAGAAGTTAATAATAATTACCTTACAGAAGCATTGCAAGAAATTTATATTATCTTAGTTGGCTCATAACACAAATATAATAATTTTTTATTTTTCTTGAAATATAACTTGAAAAATTACTGAGTTTTTCTTATTGGTCATATTAAGGGTTATATAACTTTTAGCTCTCAGTTTCATGATTTTATCATTTATCAGACTATAATTACCTGGTGAATGCCAGACAAGTTTCTTAGGTGAGAAAGTATGCTTAAGTCAATGCCAGATGTTCCTGTAAAGGAAAAATAAAATAATTAAATTCAGTGTTCATGCCGATTGCTCTACTGATATTTTCAGTAATATATCAATCTTCCTGTACACATAAACTTATAAATAGATGATAGATACACAGAAACCTGTATTTGAATACAAAAACATATACATGCACACATATAAATATACATGTATACATATTCATAAATACATCTATAACACTCACATATATACTTGAAGCATGAGCTATGATTATAATTTCATGGTCAATTTTACATTAGAAATATATCAATAATGCACGTGTGAACAAACTGTTCTATTACTGATTATGTAAAACAGTATGTAAAAATTTTCACCACACTTGAAAAGCAAGGTTGTGAAGTGAATATTCTCTAATGAGAACGTCACCATGTGCAGAACATCAAGTAGTGCAAGATGCAGCCTGTGTTTTTTTAGCCTAAAGAAGAACATGGGTGTGGCAACTCTCTGCTTGGCTGTGGAGTTGACATTATATAATTTTTCAATGCTTTGTTAACAGTATTTAAACATGTTCACATCCATCCTTTCTTATTTTAGCTTCTATCATTTAGTTCTTTATAGCCCTGTTAAAAAAACAATGGCAATATTACTTCAAATTAACAAATGAAGAAACCAGTTTGAGGATGTTCAACAATATGTTTGAGATCACAGTGCAAAGGCAAGACAGAATCTTCTCTCTATTTCAGCTATCATTTGCTGAGTGTGGTGACTTAATCACATATCTGCTTTGTGTCAACTGTTCATTAGCATGATTTTAGTCATGAAACAGAGAGAGATGAGTGATGGTCCAGAAGAAGCATGGATAGAAAACACTGCTTCCTTCTTCAGAATTTCTGTGAAAACTACTGGTTCATTTGATCTTTCTGGAATGATTGATAGTTCTCAATTTTCATCTTGATAATTATTCATGGAGTAAGAAATTGTTCATTATTTTCTATATTACTGTTAAATTTGAACATTTTATAATCAATTAATTAATAAAATTATTTTTGGTTTGAAAAACTTAGAGACTTCTTATTAGAAAATGCTTATCCCCTCTTATAAAAGATTCAGCATTAATTTCCCTTTTGTTTCTTCAAAGATGGACAAAAGTCTTCCAGATCTGATTTTCATACTAATTGTGAAATATCTGATTTGAGCTTGATCTATGCCAGTGTCTGGAGATTAGGGTCATTACATAAAAAGAAACACTGGAAATGGAGTGCTGCTGGATAAAGATCAAACCTGAGCCCTTATCAACATGAGCATGTCAATCTTAATACTTACCAGCAGGATGAGGTGTACAATGTGAGAAAAATAAATGAAACTACTAACTGTTGCTATTGTTTAGTAAAGATCTTAATATAATTTTTTTCTTTTTGTGAGGGACTTTTATCAAATTCATTAATAAAAGCAGAATTTCTCACAAGATAAATTACATCAGATTTTTAAAAACTGTTTTCCAACTATTTATAAAAATAATAATTGTAAGCTTCAGGTAAGTATTGCTTTTATATAGATATTATACATAAATATTTTGTTATGAACTTTATATTTTATAAAAAATTTCTCAAAAATATATAGAAGTATTCTATCTTAATAAATGTGTACATGAAACAATCAGTGACTTTATGTTTTCAATTTAATATTTTTTAATCTAAGTAAAAGAGTAATAATTTTAGAATAAGAGAAATAGAGACAAATGTACTATGACACAAAATTTAAAAGATTTTAACATGACATGTAGTCTAAGAACATAGTTTTATATAGCTAATTACAGTAATGGTTGTTAGAATGCTAAATGAATGTGAAAACTTTTATGCATATACTTTTTGCAATATATATAATTTTTAAAACACAGGGCAGGACATAGTATTTAAAATAAATTGCAAGTAGCTTTTTCATAGAGAAAACCATTTTTTTCTGTGTTCATTTTAAGTAACATACTCATTTAATTCAAAAAGTTTAATTTATTTAGTATCAAAAATATTTATAATGAAATGTTACCGTGTATACAAGTTTTCTATTCTTATCACATTAAGAGTTTGTTTTTACTCTCAACATGTTTTTTCAAAATTTTATGTCATATTCAGTTCTTCTATAGAATTTATGCTTGTTCTTGTTTATAATTTTGTATATCTTTGTAATATTTTATCAAATATTTTATGACAAAAATAACAAGAATAGCCATTTACCGTGCTTTTATCATAGGCACACTTAATGCCAATACAGCCTAAAAGGTGGAGACTATTTTCTTCAATTTGCAGATGGAAATAGAAATTTAGGGGAGCACTTTGCCTATTGTCATATGTAATACAAAGTGTAAACTCTGTCTGAATTAGAGATCATACTTTCCCCCTCGATGGTATATTATTCAGAGTATGTTTTTTAAAAAATAAAATTTAGTTTTAGGATAGTTTATATTTGGAGAAAAAAATGAAAAAATAGCATAAGAATCCCAATATGCCCCAAACTGTTTCCTCTGTTATGAACATCTTATTAAATTAGTATGGTAAAATTGTCAAAATCAATAAGGTAATATGGACACAGCACTAGTAACCAAAGTGTAAAGTTCATTCCTATTTTATTAGTTTTTCTTAATGTCCTTTGTTTCTGTTCCAGTATTCCACCCAAAATACTGCATTACATTTTGTTAGAACATCAGGTTTCCTTAAGCTCCTCTTGGTTCTAACAGTTTTGCAGACTTACCTTGTTTTTCATGACTGCAATAGGTTATAGTGATGAAAAACTGACTAATGTACTACTAAATCACCTTTTTGGAAATATAGCCATATATATTTCCAACGTATCTTCTTTATTTTATTATAGGAATTTCTTTAACTGGCCTCCATGCCACTGTTTGATCTTAAAATATTTTTCACTGGCAAAAAGAATGGACCTTTTAAAATAAAACTCTGATTGTGTTATTCCTAGAACTCTGGTGGTGGCTTTTCAAACATCTTTGTTGGACAGGTTCAGTGAAATGTGTATTTTTGTGGTTATACATTCTCTTCAATTTTTTTTTAGTATTTACATATTCTCTTTCTTCACCTTCCTCCCTTTTACATCACTTTTTCATTATTAACATTATTGTCCTGTTTTGAGACAAAGTAATTGTCTTAGTTTCTGGAAATAGAAGAAAGAAATGTTTGTTCTCCATGTGTACATTTAAGTCTCTATCATCTACATTTCTAAATAGAAGGGTTTAGTAAATTAGTACATTTATATTTTTGTGTGTCCTGTTTGTTTTCTCTTTGTGCTATCCTTTTTGTGATTTTTTTTCATTGTCTGATTTCCCCTACCACCCTGTTTACTTATGGACTGTCTTCATCCACATTCCATACTGATTTATATTGTATTCAGTATTTCTTTATGACAAGGCTGATACAGAAATTTTAAAAATTCTGTCTCTATTAAAGTTGAGGCTTTGAAGTGTGAAGTCTTCAAGAATTATATTCTAGCAATAGCCTTTTTATTTGTTATTTGACATTGCATAAATTTATGAAAATCAGTGCTAATGCTTTATATATGGCTCATATCCAGTTACGTTAAAACCTGCCACAACTACATGGGTATTGTTGTTTTCTCTGGTACAATGCAAGAACCTTTAAATATTTCCTTGGCATTTAGTAGAGAGAAAGTAATGTCTTATTGAGAGTTATCTAAGTCTCCTTTTATTATTTTGAAATCCCTCTTTTCTTATACTATTAAAATTTCTTCAAGAGTAGCAGCTGCTGTATTAAAAACTATATCATTCTGCATTCCCAAATTTTTCTTCTTAATTCTATTGTTTCCTTTAAATAGGAATTATGTAATAAGAATTTCATATGCCTTAGTCATTCAGGATATGTTCCTATAGGAACATATTTACAATACAGTAATAATTGGAAATAATTCAATTTGTAAGATGTCCACATTCTTGTTAGCTTTTAAGTATCATAAGAACAGAGGACTGAATTCTTTTTCTTACTTCTTCATTCCCAGAAACTAGAATGATGCTTTACATGTCATTTATGTTCTATTTTGTGAATGAATAATTGATGAATAAAAAAGTGAGACAAAGAAAACATGAAATAAATAAAACAAAATATAGCAGACATCAGAATAAAAGAAAAATATAGAATAATGGTTGTCTGTTGTTCCAGAGAGCCATACAAACATACTAACATTATTATGATTTTAACAAATATATAAGTACAATGAATTCATAAACATTACTATTATTCCATATAGCAATAATACCTAACTTGAAGAATAAATGAAGATAAGCTGCATCAAAATAAAATTTTTATGAGTTTTACATGATCTTTGGGTTTTTAATATATTAAAACTTTTTAAAAATTATCAAATTTAATATTAATTATCTCTGTATCTTTACAGCTACTCATCTCTATTTGGTTTCATTGGATATTTTATTCCAGAGTAAAATGTTAAAATGCAGTAGAATATAAAAGCTATAACACTTAGTTTCAAAAAGTATTCTTGTAACTACAAAGAATGTAATTTTATTTGAAACAAGTACTAACTTGTTAGACCAGGTAATCTGTCAAGTGAAAAAGAGGAAAGCTATTTACTGTTAAACATAAGCATTTCCAATAAGAAGCTATATCAAGATAATAAGAAATAAGCATCACTTATACCTTTCAACTCGTTTTAGAATAAAATTATCCTTCATGAATAATTGAAACCTATATTCCTGGAATAGTGATGCTAAAATCATTATACTGTTAAATGGTAAGTAGCCAGGGTAAAGTTATACTGGTACATGGTTTACAATAGATTGGCAATTAGGTAGTTGGAAATGATGAACATGCTTTGAAAACATCAAATAAACAAGCTTTATTATTGGGCTATTTTTATACCAAAATATTCCTTAATCTCACAAGATAGAAACAAATATTTTGAGTTTAATTGGTAGAATATCATTAAGAAAATATAAAATTCAAAGTACAATAATTTTAAATTTATAATGTATTAAAAGAGAACCAAGTAGTTTAGTTGAAAGTTGCTACATTGAAAACTAATAATATAGTATTGCTTTCACCAGATTTCTCTTGAATAAATGGTAATTTTATATTCTGAAATATTTAAATTTAAAATAATTATTTAAATCACTCATGTACAAATTGGGTAATATATACTTCATGATCACATTGTTTCTCTGTTAATATCTTCTAATGACTATTTGAAACAATTAACAAGATGGTTGATAAAAAATATATATATATATATATATACTGTTCATTGAAAGTGCATATAAATATGTTTAATATGAAGAATGTAATCTGCTTATAATTGTGTGCAAAGTTAGAAAAATTATGATTGTAATAATTTTTTTTTCTATTTACCTCAACAAATATTTTCAGTGAATAGTGTGTACAGCTTCTGAAAATTTGTTTTTTTTCTGTTATGTTTGATAACATGTATTTAAATGCAACTTTTGAGAAAAATAAATAAAAATTAAAATTAAAAAAAAAAAG
>PVHX01018093.1:0-38059 GCA_004024805.1 Geosciurus inauris
ATGTGAGCAAAGGAGGAACAGGATGTGTCTGTCTGCAAGATGCTAAGCTATAATGTAGATCAAGATCGAAGACTCATTTGATGAATGCCTACTGTGTACCTGGTAGGTGCACTTAGACTCTCACTTCTCAATTTCAGAATTTTCAACCATAATCTTCTGATTTCAGTAGGCACCAGTATTCCCTGTGACTCCAAATCCTATTTATCCTTGGAACTCAGATCCTATCCCCATCCTCCCAGATGCAGGCAGATTGTCCCCTTGCATTCCCTCAACACCTTAGTGTCACACTTCTCCTGTGGCAATTCATGGGATTTGAACTCCCAGGTCCTTGTTGAAATTAAATAGACACATGGGGAGGGAGACGTGTAGCTGTGAGATTGGACAGGGGGCAGCTCAAGGATGAGGTTCTTGCAGTTCCAGCTAGTCCATTCCCCAGCCTTAATTTTGTAAATGTGCCTAGAGTTTGCAGGACTGTCTCATGCTGACCAAATTCACGAGGATTGTTACACAGAAAAGAGCCTATTACATAGACAGTTATCACATTGCTGCACTGTGGGAAGCTGCCCTGCTGCGGAGGCGTGCTCTGAGCTCACCCCAGTGCCTCTCACTCCCTGGAACTTGCTGCTGTGTCTAGATGCCACTTTGATAAGAGGCAGTGTTGCTTAGCCACAGCTCCAGCCTGTGAGTGGGGGCTCATTCTTGGTTCGTCCCCTGGACTCATGCAGACAATCTCTAGGCCCCCAAGCTTCAGCCCCCTAGATGTGTCTCAGGTTGGCTCGCTTCCCTCTGTCCTTCCCTTGCTCCCTGGATTTGGACTCTGGTCGCCTACTGGTGCCTTTTAAATCTCATCTTCCTCCTCCTCCTTGGGCCTCCGCATCATACCAGAGTGATTGCTCCATGGCACAGTTTGGGGATGAATTTCCACCATGAACTTCCGTTGAGTCTCTGGAATGAGCTGCTCGTCTTGTCTCTTAAAGGCCAGCGTCCCCTCAGAGGAGCTGAGCTGTCTCCTTGCCAGCCCACCTTGCCTTTCTGGTTGCTGAGGGGTCTCGGCCCTTCTGGTTTGTGGCTTCTCTCCCTGGGATGCTCTTCTGCTTTGCTCCTTGGTCACACCTATGGACACATCATGCAGGACTCCAGCAGCCAATGTGCTCTTCCGCAGGGTGCCCTTAGCAGGCATCTCTCGTTCTGGTCTCCTCTATGATGTGGCAGAAAGAACTGGTGTCTGAAGCAGGTGATTATTAATGTCCTTTGGGCTGACTTCTGGCTGAGAAGGGCAAATGGGGGCTGTTCCTGGAGCCCCAAATTCTGACAAGCTGGAGAAACATGATTTGAAAATATGTATCCTTTGTTAAGAATTGTCCACGAAGACATGAAGGGAAGGTCCTTCTCCATGAGCAAAAATCTTCATCATCAGCTGCCCAGGCTCACACCAGGTGCAGGGGTCAGCCTCTGCCCTTGGATAGAGAGAGAGAGACCAAAAAGCAGCCTAGAATTGCCTCTGCAGTTTCGTGACACATTGATGAGATCACTGATGCTTTCCATACAGCTGACATCCTCCTGCGGACCCGAGTGCCTTACCACCTGGCACAACCCCCCACCCCACATCCTATGAGACTGTTATTATTTACCCCATTTTAAAACAATACATTTGAGATAAGGAAGATTAAGAAACATGTTCAAAAATTATGAGTTTTTAGTGTCAGAGGCAAGAGTCTCACCTGCATCTCTATGGCTGTAACACTTTCTTTCCATTCTCTGATCCTGATTCCAAAATAAGGAAATGAAAATATTTAGTTGTTTAAAACAACATGTGAAACACAACCTTTAAATAACTCCTTCTTTCTCCACGATGGGATGTTTACAAAGAACGTTTTCGACTTCCCAGGAGGAGTTCAGGGAGCCTGGAGGAGACACTGACTCCATTCATCTCCCAACACAATAGGCCTGCGTCAGCTCCCAGCGGGGGAAGTGAGAGTGAGGAAGCAGAGGGAGCCGCTGGCAGGCAGGGCCCGGAAAGGTGCCTTTTGGCAGTTCTAGAGCATGACGTGCCCCTGGACACCTGCTAGATGGAGCAGAAGAGGGTGAAGGGCAGCTGACACCATGTCCAAGGCCACCTAACATGCAGCCATGTCTCTTAGTGCCTGCCCGGCCCCTTAGCCTTTCTTTCCCCACCCTCTGAGGAAACTATTACTTCCTGATAATTTCTTTCCTTGCTTGAACTTTATGGTTTTCATGGAAATTTCTCTTTCCTTCCATGACCCTTGTACTGCTCCCTCTACCCTCCCCCCGTCAGGCCAAGAAATGGGCCCAGGAGGAGCACCTGACCCACGATGGCCTCCCTGTGGCCTCTCCCTTGAATTTTTAATCTTGAGGTCTAAAGAGTATCTGTCTTTTGCCAGGAATGGAGAACAGTGGAAGAAAAACATAAAGCATATACTCAACAATCAGGTTTCCGCAAACTGGAATCCTTGCACCTGCCTGCATCTGATCCGTGGTTTGCTCTTCACCGGCCGTGACTTGGGCATGCCCTTTCACCTCTCTGTGCCCTGGTTTCTTTATCTACAAAATAGCATTGCTCTGAGCCTGCCATCAGTTCATAATCGTAAAGGGCTTTGGTCACTGGCGTGCGCACTCTTGGTGCTCCATAAATGCTCATTGCAGCTACAGCAGCCGCAGCAATAGAAACAGCTGTGGAACTGTGTAGTATTATTTTATGTGGAAAGACAAGGATGCCAGGCAGTGACAGGTTCCTGGTGGTGTTCACATTTCTTGGTCCAAGTTCATCTCTAATTTCTCCTGCAAATCCATCCTTTTTGGAGTTTGATCTCTCAAGCTCGCTTAGATCCTGTGAGTTAATCCTGCCCTTTGTGTCTGATCTGGCTGAGCTGTTTCTTAAACTGGCCACCAAGACTCCAATAACTAAACTTATTGAGCACTCTGCATGTTTAATATAAACGTGCCAGTCATGAAAGTAATACGACAGATACTCCTGACCATTAATTACAAATAACAAAGTTTAACACTTGGACAGTTTTGCTTTAGATTTATTAATAATTATTATAACATAAAATGCAGCAGATATCCTTGGAGCACCCTTGGTACTCCTCAGCCCTGCCTCCCTCCCTGCTCTCCCTGAGAAAACTAATATCATGGCGAGCATCCTTCATTCCCATAATTTTATACACTTACTGCACACAGGTGTATCAGCAGGTAATATAAGGTCTTGAAATGCAGAGCATATCCTGCTGCAGTTTGCTTTAACAATCAACACGTGTATAAAACCAGTTCTTTCACTGCAGGTGTGTTTAAATATGACATAATTTATCTGTTTCTCTCCTGATGAACATAGAGGCATTTTTTCTTATATACTTTTTTTTTTTTTGCTCGCAAATGATTGGCACGTTTGTGCATTTCTTCTTGGGTCCGAGTGAGCGTTTCACTGGAACACACCCTGTCGAGAAGAGGAGTTAGAGCCGCTGAGGCAGTGCATGCAGGGTCCCCATGACATTTGGTATCGTCACTTACAAAAAACACTGATGTTTTGGGTGCATACAGACATTTTGTAGTTGTTTCAATGACATCTCCTGGATAAATGGAAAAGTTGAGGAACTTCTCAGGTTTCTTGGTCATTTGTGTTTCCTTTACTAAGAATCAGTGCATGTGACTTTTGCTAATCTTCCATGGCATTATTTGACCCTTCCTTATTGAACAGGAAGCATTATTTATATTCTGTTTCTAATCACTAGTCAGCCAGATGCCTTCTCCAAGTCTGAAGCTTGTCTTTCTCATTTTTATGATGTCTATGATTTTATAAAAATTCATGTATAGTCAAAATTCACGATGTTTCTCTGACTGCTGCTTTTGATGTCTTTTTAAAGAAATTCTGTATTACTGAATTGTGAATATATTCTTCTGTATTTACTTCTTGTTAAAGTTATGATCTTGATTTTTATACATTATGTATTTATTGAACCTGGAATTTGTTTTTCTGTGGTATAATGTGGAGATTTAATTTCATTTTCTTCCTATATATTGATCATTTGTAGTAGCACATTGTGATGAAATTTTCTTTTCTTCCTCCATTGTGATGTCACCCTTGTTATTATCGAGTGTCCCTGTCCTGTGCCTCTGTTCTTGACACACCATTCCATTAATTCCATGTTTTATCTACCTAATTCTGGGCCATTCCTAATGGTTGTTGCTTAAGCATCATATCTAATGGGAATGTACTTGTAGTAATTTCTAAATTAATTTGTAAACTCATTGCCTTTCATCTCCCAGAGGGGCCTAATTCCCTAGCCCTTCATCCTGGGAAGGTTTCTGTGATTGTTCCTAACTAATGTGACAGAAGTGATCTGTGCCTTTCAATGCCAGGTCCTAGCAAGTGATGCAGCTTCTGGTAGGTGCTCTCTTGGGACACCTGCTTTTGGAACCCAGCCACCATGCTATGAGGAAGCCCAACAGCCATCAGAGGGGTTAATTGTGGAGGCACAGCCAGTGCCCCAGCTGTGGTCCCAGCTAGTGGTCAGCATCAGTCACTGCACAGGTGAGATCGGACTCCAGGTGGCCGAAGCCCTGAGCAGCATCCCCAGCTTCCCCTGGAGGCAGAGATGAGGCTTCTCCTGTGACCTGCGCTGACTGTGGATTTATGAACAAAGTAAATCACTGTTGTTAAGCAACTTGGATTTGAGGTGTTTTGTCGCACAGAAAAATGTATTAAAACAGTGTCCCTCCCTTCTTGTTCTTCACGATTGCTTGGCTATTTTTGGGTCTTTCTCCTTTAATATGAATTTTAGGACTTATTTGTACGCTTCCATAAAGAACCCTGTAGAGATTTCAGTTGTAATCATAATGAATTTATTGATTAATTTATAGGGAGTTGAATTCTTAGTGGTATTACTTTTCCCAATAAATGTAGTATATATTTTTCAACTTATAAATTTAGGTTTAGGTTTTTCGATGACGTTTATTATACTCTCCCCCCAAGCCTTACACATTGTAATAACTTCAGTTCTTCATAATGATAAAGTACCTCAAGTGTTTTCTAGAACATTTTCTAAGTAGTTGGTGCTGGTTTATAGCATTGTCATTTATTTACTGATTTTTTGAACTTATATCCAGGAATGTGGCTCAATTATCCTTTTAGTCTTGCTTTCCCATCTATACTTTGGGATAATTATATAGTTTGTATATAAAGGCAATTCATCTGTCCACTTTGAGTCTTTCACTTCCTGACCTTTATGAAAGCAGACTTCTGGGATGAAGGAATAATGGTGATTACATAGGCACTTTTGACTTTTTCCTAACTTTCAAAACAAAGGTTCTGTTATTTCCCCACAGAGTATGAATGTTGAAGTGGATATTTAGAGATTACTTTGTACTCATGTTCAAAAAACAAAGTCCTTCTTGAGCAGGAGATGTATCTCAGTGGTGGTACCACATTTACTAACAGGAATAAGGCCCCGCACTGTAAACAAACAAACAAATAAAAATTCCCTCTTTGTTCTCCCCTTTTTCTCCTTCCTCTCCTTCTTATTTATTACATTTCCCCTTGCGTGGAACTCATTTAGTAAAAGGAGGGAAAATGCCAGTTTTATCTTCATTTTTCAGTTTTCAAAATAACAAGTTTGTTTTCTTGAATCCTCAGAAATGGCCACTGTTTTTTAAAGTAGTAGTATAAACCCATAGATTTTAACATGATTGATGTGCTTCAATCAACGGGAGTCAAATTGTCTTTTGCCATTGGAAGTTACTGCAGGTGGACTCCTGAGTCCTTCTAATGCAGCCCAGGAGCCTTGGTGACATTCACTTTCCTGCTCCTTCAAGGTCATCTGGGTTATTTCCTTTCTATATCTGAAACTAGCAATTTCCTCAAGGGACAGGTGTTTCTTCTAAGTAAGAAAATGTATTTTGTGACCAGAGACCAGATGTTGGGGATGCTCTTCATATTAGGTTGTACTGGGTGTCACTGTGCACAAGTCTTTTCAGAGAATGACTCTAGGAAAAGCATATTTTTAAGAAAAATGACATAAGGTGATACAATATGAATTCTCTCTCTATATATAAATATATACATTTATGGTTCATTTTGACATTCAGAAGAATTCATTTGAATCTCATCATCATATTGTGATTTAAAGTCACATTGTAGTATTTCACTTTAATTATGTGGATATTTTCCAGCTTTATTCATTTATTAGGTTTTTATTTGAAAATACTTTTTTCTTATTCTGATTTACATTGAAAATACATTTTGCTTAGGCATTTGCATGGCTCCAAAGGTGTGTCTGTAAAACAAAGTATATTTAAAGAATTCTAGTTTTCTAGCCTGCTCCTGTCTGGGTTTTTGTAATTATAAGCAAATGCTTGTCTGTTTCTTAGCAAAAGGTAATATACTATATGTACCTTTCTGCTTTTTGCATTTTAAAAATTAATGACATTTTTTGATGATCACTCTATAGCCACATTTACTCCTTTAAATAGCTGCATAGTACTCCACTTAGAGTGGACTACCACAGTTTATCCAACTAACCACATACTTGTGGACATTTTCACCCTTTCTAGCTTTTTACTATTACAAATAGAGCTTCAATGACCAGTTTGTTCATATCATCTTATTTTTTTCCCAGTTTGTCTTTGAGATTTCCATGTAAAAGGATAAAAGCATGTACAATTTTGCTAGACATTTAAAAACTTCTCACCATAGAAATTGTACCATCTCAAAGTTCTAATAAGTATTAAAAGCACTGATTTTACCTCATCAGTTCAGTGTATATGTATGTGTGTGTGAAATATTATACATGTATTTGTATGTTCATTGTATATGCAATATGCATATGTATGTGTGTATGTAGTGTATGTGTTTTTGAACCTTTGGAGATTTTCTTTGATGACATACTGGGTATAAACTTCTATTTAGCGGTAGTTTTACTTTTCAATTGTCCCTTACTAACAAGGATGAGCACTTCTCATATATTAAGAGTTACTGTATCTTTTTGTTCTGTGAGATTCTCTATCTCTGGTTCCTTTTTTCTATCTGTATTTCTTATTCCTTTTCTTTCCCTGTTTTAGAAGGTTTTTATGTATCCAGGATATGACCTTTATTCTCCTATAGATTGCAAATATTTTCCCCTACTTGTCATTTGCTTCTTACTTTGCTGATAGCAACTTTTGTCATTTGTTTATAAAGCACCACTTTGGGTATCTGGTCTTTAAATTGTCCAGCTCCCTCCCCATCCTACATGGCTGAGAAGTGTTCCTTCTGACTGCAGTAATCACCATCACCAGCAGGGGGCGTTCTCCCAGTGCTGAGTGTGAGGGGAGAAGGGCCTTCTGCAGGAAGCTCTGCATTGCCTTGAGGAGAGGGTCCCTGTGTCCAGGATCTTCAGGCCCACGAGGAAGCTGATTTTCTCTGGAGTATCTGGAAGGGAGAATCCAGGTCACTGGATTGTGGAAGGCAGAGTGACCTGATGCCATGTGGTCTGCTCACCCCTGGCTGTGTGACACGGGTGAGCCAATGCATCCTCCAGAAGCCAGCCTCACCTCCTCGCAAGGCCACATTGTGAGCTAAGGTGGCGAGAGACTGCGTGTGGCTGTGCATAGCTTCCTTAGCTGCTGCTGGCTGGAGAACATCTAGCCTCTCCTCACCCGGGAGCAGGAGTTCCTTCAGCTCTCCTCCCTGCTGGGCACCATCTCCTCTCCTCCTTGAAGGTGACCAGGTCATTCCCCTTCCTCTGAAGTGGTTCTTTCTAGAAAGCAAGTGACTATTTTCCTCCTTTGAAGTTCTTTCCTTCCTGTCAGTCCCCAGAGCTCCCAGGGAACGCCTCCCCCAGTTGTTGGTCTGTTCCTTGACGCTTCATGAGAATGACAAGCTTCTTCTGAGCCATTCCCAAGAGATCTGGGAGTCCTGTTATCTCAGATTCACCTTCAAATTTTAGATATCATGCCTGAGGTTGTCTGATGGCCTCATTTTTTCCTCCAGTTGCAATATAGAACATTTATGTCACAAAAATGGTTAAAAAGAAAGCAAATGCTCTTGAGGGGACTTCCCATCAGGGATCAGGTGCACCTCTCCTGTGCACCGTGGTAGGTCCCATCCGCTTTATATCTACAACGTGTCCTTTGCTTATCCACTGCTCCCACCACCCTGTCCTTTGTCCCAGACGCCCGTGTCTCTTGCCTGCATTATTGCAAGAACTTCGGTCCACCCACAACTCCATTCCCTCCAGAAGCCCGTGGAAGTACCTCCAGCACCTGATTGGCAAACACCCGGTGTCTCCTCACTGCACTTAGAAAGAAATCTAAGCTCCTTGCAAGGATTTCTGTGATTGCTGGGCTCCCAGTTTCCAACTCGTTTGGCATCTCCAGCCGTCTGTCCTTCCCCATCCTCAAACCAACAAATTCCCCTTCCCCCTGCAGGGCCTCTAAGCTGGCAGTTCACCTTCCCCTGCACACGAGCTGCTGCTGCTGGGTATTCTCTGGTGCTGGCTCCATCTTATTTCAGATTTTGCTCAGATGCCAGCATATCAAAAGGGACTTTCCTGGCCATCTCATTTTTAGTCACCCCCAACTCTAGCCCTCTCTACTATGTCACTCAGCCTTATTTTCTTTATAGCGCTTACATCTGACATCTTATTTAAATGCAATAGCTTGTTCACAGCTGTATCCCTGGTTCCTAGAACTCTGCAAAGCATTTAGTAGATGTATAATGATGTCCATTGGATGAGAGTGTGAATTAGAAGTGTGGGTGTGTCTGTGGTGAGCAGGCCCAGGAGCCCCAGGTGTCTTATAGAGTGGAAAACCTACACATGTGCACGGAGGGCCATTTCTTCACCTGGCTTTTCCATGTATTGCCTGATCTAACCCTCACACATTACACATGCCAGCCGCCCAGAGCAGCTGCCGGGGCTCCATTTTACAGATAAGGACACTTTGGTACATAATTTGCAAAATTTTCTTGTGCAACATTTAGCTGAGGTGGGTAGCTTGTTTGCTGCTTCTGACTTCCAGTGCCATGTTTGTCTGGAAGTCACTTCCCTCCTGCTCTGACCTGTAGGCAGAGAAAGCAAAGATTAAACAAACTAAGTGGCTTGTGCGGAGCCTACTACCAGGGGAGTTAAGTTTTCCAGAGGCTTACAGTAAAGTTAAATGCAAAGACCAGTGTAAATTGAGATTGGAACAGAAAAGAGAGCTAAAAGCTCATTTCAAAGAATTTTTTTTTTTTTAAATGCTGCAGTTAGGGGAGAGGGGAAATGTTGCCAGGATGCAAGATGCGCCATCACAGAATTTCAAAAGCTCCTCCCAGAGCTGTTTCTCTAACTGCGGCAGGTCCTGATTGTGTGGCAATTGGAGATGGGGCGGGCGGTGGCCCAGAGTTTTTTTTTTTTTTTTTTAATTTAAAGAAGTCATTTAAAGTTGGGGAGAGCCAGGGCTTCTGGGTCTGTTTCTTGACTCTGCCTCTCTAGCTTGACAGCCCTGTGCTGGCATCCCAAGAAGCCCCTGCTCGCCTGTTCTCAGAACGAACCTGCCCAGACCCCTGTCAGCCCTCCTTTGTTCCAAGCTTTCCAGCTTCCTCACTGCCAAGGGAGAGAGAAAACAACAAAATTCAGCTTACATCTCTAACGCTCAGACACAGTAACTATTTGGGAACAAAAACAGAATCCAGTCATACGGATGGGTAAACATTTATTCTCAAATTGCCAAATTGCCAGTCTGACTAACTTCTTCTCTGAAAAATCTGCCTTTGCCTCCGTTGATCGTTGAGTTGAAGAAACCTTTTTATGGACATTTTTTCATTTTACGATGTTCTTAAAATGTTGATCTCATGAGCATTTGGAATGGGGAACAGAACCACTGATTCTTCTCTGCCTTGCAATACCCCCGCCGAGATATCTTTAGCTTTCTGATTTATTTTCCTTTTAATAAAATATTGAATGCCATTTTCCCTAATTATTTCTTATTGAATGTGCTCCTTAAGTCCCCTTTTTTCAAATAAAAAGAATAAAACCAACCATGTACTAGGACAATGGTCTATCACCACTGATAATTATACACTTTGTTTTCGTTGTAATTGCCCCGGTTTGAACTGCGCTTATTTTAGCAGAAAGCGTTCATTATTTTATCAACAACTGGCAGACCCCGCTGGTATTTACTGACTTTTCTTTAACCAAAACAAGGATTATAGCTCCTATCCATGGCTCAGCTGCTAAATCTTTGCTAAGAAATTTGGGAACCCCTTTTGAATGAAACACGGTACAAAGCTTTGAGCACTCTTTGCAACGGAGTTGTATTAAATGATAGACAAAAAAAGCCCTCTGAAGAATTGGTGCTTAATTACAACTTAATTAGCATAATTATGCATGCTAATAGCATCTCAAATGAATAGCAGTTGTCAGGAGGTTGGGACCATCTGTAAGAATGTCGGATTAATACATCATTTTTTATTTCTAACAACGCTGTAACTCTTTCCCTGAAAGTGATTTTCATTAATCAAGTTCATTTTTATTATATAGAAAATTTGGCATTTTTCATTATGGGCCATTATCTGTTTCCCCATGCAGCCCTAATACAATACTAATGAGCCCCCGAGTGGCTGGTCCGCATTGACAATGGTGGTACAGGTGTATTATTATAATTGTTACAAACAGCACATTGTACCTCTGGAGTAGCGCAGTTCTAATCTCCCAGCACCCGCGTTTCCACTTGGTACCTCCCCAGGGCCTAGTACAATTTTCAGAGCTTTATGAAAAACATACATGTTTGTGGTTACAAAGAAGCTATTTAAAGAGAAAGAGGCCCGCGATTACCTGCAGCGCAGGATGCTGTTTTGCTGAGAATCCCTTTTGTGGAAACAGGAAACATTGGGGACCAGGAGGCGTCTGTACCTGCACGGAGCCCTGCTTGGGGAGGGGAAGGCAGCGGCTGCCAGGCCTGAGCCTTCTCTGCAGAGCCTTCCGGGCAGGCGTGTGGATCCAGGCGCATCATTCATTGCTAAACACCGTCATAAAACCGCAGGGGGGATGCGTGTCTTCATGGCGCTCGGCCCCCAGAAGCACCCCAAATGGCTCGCTCGGAAGGCACATCTGGATCCAGCCCACATGCTCCACACCCTGCAGATATCTGGAGAGGCATGTTGGACCCAGCTGCCTTTTACTCTTAGCTTTGGCTTGAGATCATTTCTGGGGTAATTCATGCTTCCTGTGCCCCTGTCAAAAAAGTCTCCAAAGGACAACAGATACCCTCTGCTTACCCTCTCCCCGGGGCCAGCCTCGCAGGTTCTTCTGGGGCAGAGGCAAATCTCTGGCCTCACAGGCAAGCCCCAGGGGCCTGAGGTGACCCCGCCCTCTTAAGCATCACAGGCTGCCAGGGGCTGGAGGGGGCTCCATCCTTTGGGGCCAGTGATGCATGCTTATTCTTTGTACCTGCAAAAGTGGTACGTGCCAGAGAGCAGATCTCCTGGCCTTTGTGGGGTCAGAGGATACGACAGGCTGTGGGTGTCTCCCCCACTCAGAATCCATACTGAGCATGAGTCTACGAGACTATGCACTGTGTTTGAGACCTGGAACAGATATTCGCACAGGACATTCGTGACATTTATTTATCTGAAATTTAAATTGAACTGAGAATCCTTTTCTTGTTGTTGTTAAAACTGGCAGCACTGTTCTGGAGACAGCCAGGTGGATCTTAAATCCTGCCCCTACCCTTATAAGCTGTGTGACTCTGGGTAACATACTAAATCTTTCTCTTTTTTTGGTACTGGAGATTGAACCCAGGGGCACTCGACCACTGAGCCACATCCCCAGCCCTATTTTCTGTTTTATGCAGAGACAGGGTCTCACTGAGTTGCTTAGCGCCTCGCCATTGCTGAGGCTGGCTTTGAACTTGCAATTCTCCTGTCTCAGCCTCCCAATGTGCTGGGATGACAGGCTTGTGCCACTGCGCCCGGCTCATACTAAACCTTTCTGTGCCTTGTCACCCCTGTTAAAGGAGGATAATGCCACCTACTTTGGAAAGTTGTGAGTGATGATTAAATGGTTTTTAAAAATGGTCCAGCACCTAGAACAGTATCAGGTAATAGGTGTTCCTGAAGTGATAGTTATTAATACCATGTCCCGGGAACAGGGGCCAGCTGGTGGCTTCTGTTCCATTTCCAAGTTGGCTGTGGCCCCTACCTGTTTGCATGGCCATAGTGCTAAACAGTGGACATTTTCCAGATAGTGATTTGCCAGCCCTTAAGTCTGGTGATGTTTGCCATTGTCCTAGGAAGAGGTGCAAGGAGCCCTTGAGGTTGTGGCGAGGAGCTCGGGGGCAGCTGTGGCTGGCAGGAGGCCAGAGGCAGTGCAGAGCCTTGGTTCTGAGCTCAGTGGACTTAGGAGCCCAAGGGCTCCGGAGCTTCCAGCTCCTCACCAGCAGGCTCTTCTGCAGACTCCTGGGGTGGCCTCTTGTGTCCCCATGGGCAGATGTTTATCTTGGCCCCTGCTCACCAGGTTGCTGGGGAGACTGTCTTGGATAGGTGCAGATGCTCAGCATGGTATCTGCAGTGTGGGAGATCCCAGCCTTGCCAGGGCACGGGCGTGTGCTCTGGGCCTGTGGGTGCCTGCCCTGTAACTCCTCGTACTAGCTGTGAGGGTGTCAACCAGCTCCCAAGCTCTGAGCTTTGCTTTCTTCCTCCAAGGTCACCAACTGTGGGAGCCCCAGTCCAGGTGGGTGGTGACCAAACGCAACACTGTACACAGAGCACTTAATCACCTCTGAAGCTCCTGTTGTGGTTTTGTTGCTGCTGTGATTCTGTATTTCCTGCAAGCTGTCCCCTGCCTGGGAGGAGGAAGGCCCAGGGTCCCTGTGACAGCGAATTCTTGGCTAGGGCGCCTGTGCTACTTGCCTGGGTGACACTGAGCTACCGCTGGGAGACGCACTCTGCCTGCAACAGCTCCAATCAGCCCAAACAAAAGAGCACCAGGCCGTCCTGCCCTGGCAGCTTTGCTGGGAGATGCAGGCTGACCAGAAGTCTGGGCAGCTGCTTTTGCTGTTCATGGAGTGGTTTTCTCTGTGCTTAGGTATGCACATGCATGTACATGCACACACACACACACACGGGTCTGTGAGGGCCCAGGTCCATTCTTTGTCTCCCCAGAACCAGCAGGGTCACCTTGAAGAATGTAGGTGTGACCTCAGGAAGGAAGGGCCTGTGAGTCCTGTGCAGAGGTTGAGAGTACAGCCCCCTGGGAAAACCACTGTCCCTGCCAATGGTGTGCCACTCACATCACCTTGCCAACAGGGAAGGAACCTGTCTCTGTCTGTCGGGGGCTGAGTCAGGGGGGCGCTGTGTCCTCTGGAGCTTTTGACCTGTGCAGGAGACAGATGGGACCTGCATGCTCTGGTGGTGGGAGGGGTGGCTCCAGGGGGTGGGGGCTGGGAAATGCAGCAGGCCCTCAAGGTCACTGAGGTGAAAGCGTTTCCTTGCCTGGAATGGAAGCTCTGTGACCGCTGGGCTGCCTTGGAAGCCCATCTCTGACTTTTAAACACAGGTGTTCTACCAGCCCCATGCCAGCCACGAGGAGTCCAGCCCTCAGGACTGTGTCCCATACTGTTCAGCAAAGATTTTGGAGACCAAAGACAAGAAGTGGCTGAGGTGTCTGTCAATAAGAGATCGGTCAGCATGCGGTCACCCCTGTGAGCAATGAGGTGCCCTGACACCGTGGAGAAGGGGCGAGGTACATCTCTCCACCGAGGCGCGAGCCGTCTCGAGGGTGTTCAGTCAAGTGAGAAGCCGCGCAGGCACCATGGGGAGTGTGGCACGGTCCCTGGTGGAGAAAACGGAGGCGCACAGTGTGTCTGAAGGTGGGGCCGGGGCTGGGGAGTGGGACGGAGTCCCACTGTGCATGTCCCGTTGTGTTTTAATACTTCCTCACATAGATGCATTAATTTTTCAAATGAAGAAGGAGAGCAGGAAAGGAAGTCTCTCCTCTGCTTTGTGGCAGAGCAAGCCAGGGGAGGTGGCTGCAGGGCTGGAGGTGGCGCAGGGGTGGCCTGAGAGAGCCCTTCTGGTCCTCCCTCTAGATCCCCGTGGCTTGCCCAGTCCCGTGGCTGGTGGAACACCTTGGTGCTGAGTTCCCCGCATCACTGCTCTCTGGGGACTGTCGACTGAGCTTCATTTGAAGGGCTTAGTGCGCGTCTGCTGCTCCTGGAACCAAACTGGCATGTGGGGTAGAAGACAAAAGGTGGGTTTCCTCAAAGGGCCTCCTCAGTTAGGAGTAAGGCTCCCCACGCAGAGGCCGCAGGAGGCCACCTCATGAGGGATGGAGAGCCTTGGTGGCGTCGCAGGCAGTTCCCAGGCCGGGTCCCGGGAGCATTGGGTTCGTTCTGGTGAATCTCCAGAAAGAAGCTGGATAAACCCAGGGGCCTTGGGCTCCCATCCCAGCTCAGCCTGCCTGTGCCGCTGGGGCCTCAGTGTGGTCACATGTGAAAGGGAGGCTCATGCCTCACCACTCAGGAGACTCCAGTAGGTGGTTTTGTGAAGGCACAGAAAGGAGGCAGAGGCAGCATCCCTGAGCCCATGGGCACCAAGGTGGCTCAGCTGATACCACGGCTTGGGGCTGTGCTGCGGGCCACCTTTTGTCTTCAGTACTAAGATCATTTAAATGGCAGGCTACTTTCGGATTTCCACCTTCCCTGGGCTTCTCTGTGTGTGTGCACATGTGTGCATGGGGAGGAAGCCAGGCTCTCTGTGTGCTGGGCAGGTGCTCGACCTTGAGCTGCGCCCAGCCGTCCTTCCTTCAGGTTTGCTTTTCTTCCTTCACCACCCTGTTGATGCTTTTGACCTGTGAGGAAGTACTTGCTCCTGAGGTCCCCACCCATGCCACAGCAGACCCTGCAGGGAGCCTCTGGCCTCCGGGGTCAGTGGCCTCACTCTGCTTCTCCGGGGGCTCCTACAGGTCAGCGTCTCCCAACTCCACAGCCCAAAGTTCCCTATCTGATATTTCCCTTCCATATATTAGAAGGAAAAGAAAGATAAGAAGAACGAAATTTTCGAATGCCTGGTGAAGGCGGGTGCTGGGTGAGGAGCGCTGCCATTCACTGGGTCCCTATAGAGTAATCAAGTCTTTTCATTCCACAGTGTTATTGTCTGGAAATTAATATTAGATCTGATTTTGAAATAAGCCTAATGATGATGACTTTTGGGGGGTCATGTGTATTTTTTGCTGTATTTGCATAAAACTCTTTGTTCAATATGACACATGGAAGTTGAAGATATGAATTCTACCCTTGAAACTGCTCTTGGCTGCTTATGCACAGAAAAGGAGCATGGCTCATAGTGGCCGGTCAGGGAGGCCAACTCCATGTCTGGAGTATTGCTCTTGAAACTGAGTGGTGATCCAGGCAGGGGTGTGGATGTTTCCAGAAGGCCCCGGACAGTCAAGGCCCCGGAAGTCAAGGGTGGCTTCACTAGGTGGTTCTGCCTCAGGATCTCTCTTCACCCTCATTTCCTGCGTGTGGTTTTCTCTGTGCTTGGGAAGCTCTCTTTCAACCTTCCGATACCCAGGGGCAAACTTCTACCCCTCTCAAAAAACCCTGAATAAATAACTTGTTTGCTTTTTTCCCTGACCACTCTTCAGCAGTGGTCTTCTAACTCTAGGCTCCCATGACATACGGGCACCCCCTATTAAATGATACCTACTGATTTATAATGAGTATGCATGATGGCCAGATCCATGGTGGCTAGTAGGGTAGCCAGTAGGCACACGCGGTTATTTATAAATTCAAATTGATCAGAATCAAATACATTACTAAGTTCAGTTCCCTGGTCACACCAGCCACGTTTCAAGGACACGGCCAGTCACACGGCTGGTGCCTACTTCTGGCACAGCACACACAGGGCCCTTCCATCGTCACAGAGCTCTGTGGCTGTGCTGGTACCAGCTCTTCAGGTCTGGGGGTCTTTTCATCTAAGACCTGCTTCTTCCCATGGGGGGCTGCACATATTTCACCTGCCCCCCTTACATTGCTGGGTCTGGTGTGGAGGCAGGTTGGAGAAATAAATCAAGTGGCTTCTGGAGGCTCCTGGGGGCCTTTGCTGGATTATTCACTTACTGACAAACACTGCCTATCTGGTCATTGGGACTGAAGAAGGAAGGGGTGATGAGGGGGGACAGCAGTAGCCCATGGGCTGGACCACCATTCATGACACTGTCTTTGAGTGTCAGCTTCCAGGCAGAGGTGGAAAGGCAAGTAATACAATGACCATCAAGAGGTAGAGGCGTAGGTTTACCATGAAGATCTTGGGAGTTCCACTTTTCCCAATACTTTAGTATTGTCACGTGGCCTTTTCTTTTCTTTCTTTTGGCCAGGTAATAGGTATTCCTCTCCCTCCTCATCCACACTAGAGAGTAGGTCTGATGGCTGGCTGGAACTGCAGCAGCTGTTTTGTGGCATGAGGTGATAAATGGAGACACACCACAATGACAGAGCAAATAATTGAGACAGGTGGGGCCGAATGTCGTAGAGACTGTGTATCAGCGCTGGACCACATGTCCCCAGATTTCCTGTTGTATGAAGAAAAAGTGAACTGCTGCTTTTCAAATATCCATAATTGGGTTTTGTTTTCCTTGTACTGAGTGCAATTACAACACACAGATAGAGTGGGTGGAAACTGCAGTGTTCTGATCTTATGATAAGGAGGATTCCTTACAAAGGCACAGCGGTGGTGCCTCTAGCTGCTAATCCTGGAGCAACTGGAGGCACTAATGTCCCTGAGCACACTGTCACATGCTGTCACACTGGCTCTGGAGGCCCTGGAGCAGCAACCTCAAGGTCAGCCCAAGTGACACTCAACCGGTTCACTTCAGTCTGAGAGGCTTCCAGGAGCTTGTGGAGGTGGTGTCTTTGCAGCTGCTTCTGAGGGGCACTCCAGAGGACCTATCCCCATTGCTGACTTGTGGGGTCAGTGGAACAAGCCATCAGTTGAGGGGGACAGGCCAGCTCTGGACACTGAACAGGTCTCTCCAGCCCCGGCAGGACATGAAGCCCAGAAATGAATGGAAAAGATTCAAGAGTGACATTTTTCATATTGTGCTTTTGACTTAAAGTGGGCTGGCAAAAAGGACTTTATCCTGGTTAAAGAAATGTTCAACATCTCTAGCAATTAGAGAAATGGAAATCAGAACTACTCTAAGATTTCATCTCACCCCAGTCAGAATGGCAGCTATCCAAAATACAAGCAACAATTAGTGCTGGCGAGGATGTGGTGAAAAAGGCACACTCAAACATTGCTGGTGGGACTGCAAATTGGTGCAACCTATCTGGAAAGCAGTATGGAGATTCCTTAAAAAACTTGGAATGGAACCACCATTTGACCCAGCGATCCCACTCCTTGGCCTATACCCTAAAGACTTAAAAACAGCACACTACAGTGACGCAGCCACTTCAATGTTTATAGCAGCTCAATTCACAATTGCAAAACTGTGGAAGCAACCTAGATGCCCTTCAATAGATGGATGGATAAACAACCTGTGGTATATATACACAATGGAATGTTACTCAGCAATAAAAGAGAAAAAAATTATGACATTTGCAGGTAAATGGATGGAATTAGAGAACATTATGCTAAGTGAAGTAAGCCAATCCCAAAAAACCAAAGGCCGAATGTTCTCTCTGACTTGTGGATGCTGATACATAAGCAGGGTGGGGGTGGGGAGCATGGGAGAAATGGAGGAACTTTGGATGGGGCGGAGGGGGAGGGGAGGGGGAATGGGAGGAGCAAAAATGGTGGAATGAGATGGACATCGCTATCCTAGGTGCAGGTATGAAGGAACGAATGGTGTGACTCTATCTTGTTTGCAACCAGAGAGATGGAAAATTGAGCTCTATATATGTACTATGACTTGAAATGCATTTTTAAAAAATAAATAAATATATTGATAAAAAACATGGTCACATTTGTCACTTGGTGTGGATTCCACATGGAACATTGCTTTGATCTCCACCAGGTCTCCTGTGGGCCAAGCTTTAATGTGTCAATTAAGTTCTAAGTGCATTGAGAGGTGCCTGTGGAGTGCTCACCGTGGGGGAGCACGGGCACTTGTTGAGGCGTCAGGAGGGCAGACAGCTGCGTCCATCGAGCCCCATTCCTAGCCAGACACTCTGGTCTGGCCCTGGTCTGGAAGGCTTTGTACCTCTAATTGGTCTATCGCACCAGATTGACAGCAAGCTAGATTTCAGTCAACATGCTCCTGATTTGCCCATATTTTGAGCAATAAATTGCTAGCTAATAAATTTTCCGTAGCTTCTTTTGTAAATGCCAGCGAAGGGCCTAGACATTCCGTGTAGATTTAATTACACATTTAGTGTTCCTGTAATTTTGAATTAATTACATGCCAAACAGATTTATGTTCTATGTACTTAATAAACCTCAGTAAGTGCCCTTTTAGCAATCAATTGGTGTTTAGGACCCAATTTGTTTTTTTAAAAATAATGGTTCACGTCTCTGGGTCTTCTTGTTCCCTCCATATGTTTGGGTGCTGGTAGCTGGTGGCCAGCTGTTGAGGCAGAGCGGAAGGGGTCTCTGGTAGACAGCGGGTGCCATGTGGGTGGGGAATGGGGTGAGCTCATGTCTGGACTTCAGAGAGCTGATCATCAGCTTTGCTGGTGGCTTGGGGTTTGAGCCTTGTCTGGAACGCATGTGGTCAGTTCAAGAGCTGGGGTGCACCTGGGAGGTACGGTGCCCTTCTGGCCACTAGGGATGGTCTTCCCTGCAGGTGCCGCTCTCTGTTCTCTGCAATCTTCCAAGCTCATCCGGAATCTTGGTTATGTTTACTGAGAAAGTACTCGGTACCCAGCACTGTGCTAAATGCTCAGGAGTCTGTCTCTATGCTTCTCATTACAATCCTCTGGGGTGGGTCCTTGGACTAGGGAGGTCCTTTGTGTTTTCCTGGCAAGGACACAGACCTGGAGAAGCCACGCCACTTGCTGGGATGACCTAACACTGGTGGAACTGGGCCCGCTCACTCTGTCCAGAGGAGTTTGTGCCTGTGGACGGCATGCAACAGTCCCCTCCACCAACCCTGACTGACTTTCCTGGGTTTCAGTTATCCATAGTCAACTGCAGGCCCAAAGTATTACATGGAAAATTCCAGAAACAAACAATGTGTAAGTTTTAAATAGTGTGCTGTTCTGAGGAGCAAGATGAATCTCACACCATCCTACTCCATGCCACCCAGGATGTGAATCACCCCTTTGTCCACACGCACACCCTGTGCATGCTTGGGTATGTGCGCGTGCGCGTGCACACACACACACACACACACACACACACACTATGATTTTGAGACAGTTGCATCATTACATTATAATACGTTATTATGACTATTCTATTATTGTTGTTACTCTCTTACGGCCTAATTCATAGATTAACCTTGATCGTGGGTATGTATTTAGAGGGAAACATAATTGATACACAACTCAGGACTACCTCATGTTCCCAGCATCTGCTGGGGGTGGTGGAATGTGCCCCCTGAGGGACACGGGTGACTGCTGCAGCAGATGTTGGCCTTTCTTAACTAAATCTTTGTGTCTAGGTGCTTTGTTGTTGCTGTTCAACCTCTCATCGCAGTCTGCTCAGGTGCTATGATAAGGTTCCTCTAACTGGTGGCATTTGTTAGACAACAGGCATCATTTCTCATGGTGGAGACGCTGGAAGCCCCAGGTCCCCATGCCCACATGGCTGGATCCTTGGTGAGGGCCCTGGTTGGGCCTCCTCGTGAGAGAAAAAGGCCTGAGGACACTGATCCTGCCATGGACCCACCCCAAACCTCGAGCTCCTGCAAACCTGGTCACCTCCTAGTGGCCCCTTTCTGAATGCTGTCCCACATATGAATTTGGCCTGTGTGTGGTGAGGGGGGGCACAGGACCCAGTTCTGCTCCCAGCTCCTCCTGAAGTGGCTGGTAGCTCAGGGGGCCAGGCTCAGTGAGTCAGGACAGGGCCCGGTGCTGGGCTGGAAAGGTGGCTCAGAGCTCTGCACTGGGGACATGAAAACAGGGCTCCTGGGTGGGATGGGCATCCATGGAGCAGGGCTGGCCTTCCCCCTCCCAGGCCAGCACTGGATTCCCCAGCTGCATGGTCGCCAGCGTGGTCGCTATGCTTTTCCCCTCGAGTGCCTGACCTCTGGCAAATGTGCCCACCTGCACGCCACCCTGGGCCTCCTGCGGAAATGCCCAGCACGCCTTTTCCCAGACCACCTCTCACCGTCACCGGTGGCCACTTTTGAAATCAAGGCTGCACCAAATGAAAGGGGAAACCTGCCCTCTTTGCCTGCATTCTCCCTTGCTCTGGACCCGTCCCCAGGCCTGCGGAATGAAGCAGCAACCGAGCGGCCGTCATTATCGCCAGATAACTGACTATGGAACCCGAGCAAAACCAAGCTGGCTGCAGAATGGGGAGCCAATTATTGTTTATTAATGGTGGTTACAGAGCACAGCAGAGCAATTTATAAATTGAATTTTAAATTTGAACAGCTTTCTCTCTCTATATATATTTAAAAGCAGACAGGCTATATAGAAGAAAGCATGTGACATTTAGTGGGTGACATGACGCATGTATTTTTGAGATTCTTTTTGAAACGAGCCCTTAATTAGGCCACCTTTGTAATGTACCTTTGTTGCTTTGAATGAACCCGCTAAGTGTGCTAATTATCCGCAATCTGAGTTGAGTGAAGGAAAACAGCAGCCATTAGTGTCTGTGTGGGTCAGACTGTGCATTTGATGCACACACGTGTGAGTGGCTTTAAAGAGTTCATGTGGGAGTACACAGACAGACATCAGATAGGTGCCAGAGACCAGAGCAGTGCACGCTGCACTCAGGGGACTTCTAAATCACCAAGCGGGCCATTTTAACTGGTCCTAAAATGGGAAGAGGGGTTGCTGAACAGAAAGGAAAGTGATCACCATTGTCAGAGTTATGTTTCATCTCAGGATGTTGCAGGTTTTGCTGATCTTTGAATGAATTTTTATCTTCGAGTCAGAGGTTTCACTGGATACCATGATTGGCGACAATCATGTAATTCAGAGTAGGTCAAAGGAGTTTCTTAAATTTTGTTTTGGGATTAAAAAGTTCCTTTCTAATATTTATAATTGCTAGGTGGACTCAGATGGCACAGATTGGGAGTTTCCAATCACTTTGGCTATCCCCCTTCCATCCTGGGCACACGTGCCCACCGCTAGGGGGGATCTTATTCCTTCTTTGTCTTCACAGCTTAGAGACTCTGTACAGTGACATCACAAATTATGTTTCAACTACAAGCTCTCTCAGGGACTGAGCCCCACATGCAGGCGACCTCTGGGAGTGGGGTGCTGTGTGGGGCCTCTGTTTAGTTCTGTGGCTTTGGCAGCACCGCTCGTGACTTAAGGAGCTCTCACTTCTGCTTGGCTCCAGGCAACTGCCTGAGAGCCACCAAGGTGACATTTCCTCCCACCCACTTGGAGCAGTTACAACACAAACCATTTCTCTCTTTCCCTCCCTTTCCCAGATGCCCTGCCTTCACCCTGATGTTGGGGCCTCAGGAATGTTCAATGGTTGATACAGATGTTGCCTCAGGCCTGGTAAATGCAGGGGTGAATGCACAGCTGGAATTCCCATGGACCCTCTGCTCAGCCAGGATGCCCTTCTGTCAGCTCCCCTGCTTGGCTATGAAGTCGGCTCTTCCCTTTCCGTGCGTCCATTAATTTTTCCTCAGCACATCTGATTTCGATTGCAGGGTCTCTGGGTAGAGTCCTGATTAGCTTTTCTTTTGGAGTCAGTCCCCACATTGCTTACAAAATGAGTGCAAATCATGAAAACGATGCTAAACAAAACCCACTGGTGGCAACCCATGGCGGGGTGAGGGCGAGATGGTGGTGGATGATGTGTATTTGAGAACTAGCCATTTGCCAGAGAGCCTGTATCAACAGTATTTCTGTTGAGAGCTCTAGATCGTATCTGGAAGATTCCTCCTCTCTCCCCAAAAATAAATAAATAAAAATTAAAAAGACAGAAACCACATCATCTCTCCCAGCCATCCTGCTTCTCACTTCGCCAGTCCACTCGGCAGTGACTTGGAATTTTGGGCCCCAATTAAAGCTTTTGTGCCTGTGTGTATAATAGCCGGGCCCCTCTGCAGAGGAGTGGCTCAAGAGACAATTTTATGCATTGTGTCTGTGTTCCCTGATTGGGTCAATAGTACATCCCGTGGAATAAGAAAAATAGCTTACGGAAGAGAACAAAACCATCATTGATGATCCCCACAGTCACCCCGCCCACTGTGGATGGGGATGACATTTGGCGCCCAGGCTTGGGGGAGCAGCCAGGGCTGAAAGTGCTCTCTGCAGATCCCACTGTGGGGGGAGAGACTCCCCCACTCTCTCTTCTTTCCAGCCAAACTTCCTGAGTTGGCCATAAATATTTAAAGCTACAGTCAACAGAGTGTACAGATGGGGAGTCAGGGAAGCTCATCCCAACTGTCCTGCCATCAGTGGCCCCGGTCTGCCCCTCAGGATGAGTTTACCTGCACTGCGGCTCAGAAGGAAGGGATGCAAACCTTCCAGGCAGGTGCTAGTGCCTGCAGAATGCCATTGGCCCAGTGAGTGGCACCAACCATCCGCTTTCTGATTCTGACGGCTGGGTGAGGGCTGTGGAAGGGGGTCTCCAGAAGCAAAGCATTTGAGGCAGCTCGCTACGTCATGTGCATACTTGGCAAACCTGGGGGTCAACAAGCGTATTCTGTGCACTGACTCTGCTGAGGACTGTGTCACATTTGGGGGATGCAGAGCTTCAAAGGCATGCCTCTCTTCTCCCAGAGCTCCCTGTTACAGGACAAGGTGATCTGCGCCACGGTGAGGGGCACTAGAGGCCAATGGAGATCTGTGCAACATGCTACAGGCATGAAAAGACGGGGCTATTCATTCAACCAACTCGTGGAAGCACCTGTGTGTCACTGGGTTACCCTTTGGATAGTCGAAGGTGAAGAAAGAGACAGGTGCCTGCCTTCACAGGCTTAACAGTGGGAGAAATACGCCTAAGGGGCTATACCACTGTTGGATCTTTAAGGATGAATAGGAGTTCTCCACTTAAGAGTATGTAAGAATGGGGCGAAGACATCCTTGGTGGATGGACCTTAGAGGCAAAGGTGTGCAGGTGGCCAGCATGACTAAAGAATAAGCAGAAACCCTTTGACTTTCCCCAGACACCTGGGTACCCAAAAGGCAGCAACCTTGCAGACCAAAGAAAACACTTTGGATCTTACCCAAGATGGGCCTGGCACAGGGCTCACTCAGAGTGTGGGGCATCTTTTTCTGATTTTTCAGCTGGCAGGGAGCCTCTTTCTAACTCTCACGGGTATTTTGTGTGTTATTCGCGCTCTGCCCCATCCTAAGCAGAAGGCAGGATTCCTGCCGGGGTGAGAGAGGAGTCTGCTCCACCTTGCTGGCTCTAGGGACAGCTCTGTGTCCTGCACTTATACACAGACAGTAGCAGAGCTTGTGCTGGGCTGTGTCCGGATCCTGCAAAAGCACCAGGAATTCAAATTGCATAGATCCTGGCTTGGGGGCATCAAAAATGGACACAACCAAAAGGTTGTGAATTGTTGACGTTTTCTTGTTGGGTAGCAACAAGGAGGGCAGATTTCTTAGTCAGAAGTTAACCCTGACCTGGAGGTCAGCTTCTGGCTGGGGTAGGGACACGCTTTCATAAGTGGAACTGTGCTCCTGATGCAGGGATGACCCCAAGCTTTGATTGAGAAAGAAGAAAAACAAAAAAGCAACACTTGTTCAACTCCAATGAAACTACACTTTAATAACATAGACATTTTTTATGACATGTGAAAATTGGTTTTGAAAATAATTTTTTTTCTGCTGCTGTTTACTCTTCCCTTGGTGGAAGCTGGTGCTCTGATTTTGTATTTACAGAGCATCCTCAGATATGAGCTCCTCATGAGAACTTCTTAAAGACAGGACACAGATTTTTAAGCTCATGATGTTGGGGAGAAGGAGCAAGGCTGGAAAGATCCGTGACACATGGCGGGAAGTGACGCCGTTTGCTTCCGTCTTGGCTCTCCTGAAGGTGTGAGGTAGTTCCCAGGGTCTGCAAGAGGATTCACATTCACCTAGGAGTTGAACCAAGATTGACTCCTAATCTCAAATTCAGCTGGGTTCTTTGCCCAGAGATTCTGGGGCTGGATGATCTTCATCCCATGGCTGAGATGCTGCAGCTTCAAGGGACACCTCTGCTTGTTGGGGAAACTATGTGATTCGGGTCCCAAGAGCAATAAGTCAGAGTGGTGGGGCCTGTGGGTCAGTCCTCTGGCTCAACAGGAGGACTCTCAGGTGCTCCAATCCTAAAAAGCAGTCGAGGGGTCTGTGTGACGGGACCAAATGTCAAAGTAGGGGAGCTCCTTGCTGTTTGTCTTGTCCTTTGAGGTCGCCTGAACCTCCTGAGTGCCAGCCTGAAGAGGAGCCTCAAGACTTCGAAGTTGAGTCTTTTGATTTCTGGGCAGCATAACGTACATCCCGTTCACACCGCCTGGTCCGCTGCCCTGGATAGAGAAGGACTCTGAAATCACAGTCCCCTTCCTCGCCGTGGGTGCTCTGCACTCACTCTGAGCTCCTCCCTGCAGTTGTCTCGTTTTCTGTTCTCAGCTGTGTGCTGCTTCCTGTCTACCCTTCTGAAATGCTGTGGCCAGCGACCACTGTGTGTACACCGGGCTGCTGACCTGAGGTGGAGCCAATACACACGTCCACTTGGTTTTCACAGGCCTATAGCTTTGGGCCAGCTGAACAGGCGTCTATAATGTCCTTTCTGAGACAGCATCCAAGTGTGCAGTCTGAAGTTCCTGCCAATCCTACGTGAATTTTTTCTCTCTCTGTGCCTCCTCCACCACTGTCCACTCACATAGTTCTTAGTTGGGTACAAATACCTGGAAGCTGTGGCAAATTGGGTCCCCTGTATTTCTGTTGCCATTTAGACCTAAGGTGGTGTTGGTTTTGTTACCATGATGAGACATTAATCTACCTTGCAGTGCCTTTCCATAGGAAAGTGGCTCCAAAGCAAAATCATTTCCCTTTATGAGGGAATCATGACCCTGTAGCCTCTCCTAGGCTGGTTCAGGTAGCATCCAGATTGTCCCAGGATCCTCTGCAGGGCAGAGGAGGGGCAAGGTGAGGGTCAGCATCCGTGCCTTCAGGAGGATTCCGTGGGTCCCCAGAGGAAAGTCCTGCAGGTGCCGCTCAGTTGCTCCTGGTGGAAGGGGGTTGACTGCACAGAGTAGGTGGCTCCGAGACCTATTCTTGGACTCAGGTCATCTTCTTAGATGTTGTGCCCCACTGGATGGCAGAGGCAGCCACTTCTGACTGCAGATCTGACGCATGGGGCCACATCATCAGCCTTTCTTCCATGTTGTCTTTATTTTATCTCTTTAGCAAGACTGTCCAACCTGTGGGCAAGTTAGGAAGACAATCTGGTTTAGCGGGCTCTGGTGTCAGAGTGAGCAATTTCAACCCCAGTTTCACCTGCACTGGCTGCATGACCAGTGCATATGATTCTTGTTGATGTGCCTCAGTTTCTTCTTTCTGAAAAATGGGGATAGTACTATTACCTACTTGTGTTAGGCTGAAAATGATCCCCCCACAAGAAGTCCATATCCTAATAGAACCTGCAAAATATAGCTTATTTGGACAAACAGGCTTTGCAGAGTGAATGATTTAATGATCTTGACATGAGATTATTTAGATTATCCAGGTGGGCTGTTAATGCCATTGCAAGGGACCTTGTAAGAGGGATTCAGCAGGAGATTTACAGAACACAGGAAGAAGGGAATGAGAAGCTGGAGATGGCACAGAGAGATCTGGAGACACTTGCTTTGGAAGTTGGAATGATGCGCCATGAGCCAAGGATGCCAGCAGCCACCAGAAACAGAAATAGGTAGAGGATCCTCGCTGGAGCCTCCAGAAAGAACCAGCACTGCTGACCCCTTCATTGTATCCCAGTGAGACCGATGTTGGACCTTTGAGTGGGGCTGTCACAAATTTTTGTTGTTTGAATCTATCATGTATGTGGTAACTTGTTATAGCCACAACATGAAACTGATACATACTTTGTGGTATTATTGGGGGAATTTAATGAGATAATGCACGTAAAACATTTTTCAGAGTCTTTGGTGTTACACAGTGAGACTTCCACAAGTGTTAACAAATATTATTATATTATTTTGAATCTGGGGGAAGATTTGCATTGGACACTGAAAAGCTGGTGACAGGCTTGCGGGAGGGTGTCCCTGCTGGGTTACTGTGACTTGCCAGCTAAGCTTCTGCTTTCTCTTCTGGCAAAAGGGGTTGAGTAAGTCCTGCCTTGCTTGCCTGCCCTGGAGTGTGAGGATCAAATGAGTTAATGAACGTGAAAGCGCTCTGTGTGTCACCCGCGGGACTGTTAAGCTGTGGTTACAAAGGCTGAGACCAAACCGAAGCAGCATCGGAGAGGCCTGGCCGGGAGCTTCGTTCCTCTGGCGCTATGAGGTGAGATCATCCCGCTCAGCTTTTGTTCCTGCCTTTCTGAGCTCATTTACTGGTTCTCCCCCCTAATCCCGGCCCCTTCCGCCCAGAGTGGAGCCTCAGATGACAAAGCTCCAATGGTCCCAGCCTGCCCTGAGCCTCCCCTGGGGCACATTTCTGCTTGTTTCTATTTTTAAGAGGCACAAACAAAGATAAAGACAAACACCAGAATATACTAATCCTAAAGATGATTTATAATGTCTATCATAAAGATTAGGTCAATGGATTCCAACTTAACTTTCCTAAGGGTTCGAGATGTTTCCGGGGTCTTTTTTTTTTGAGGCCAGAGGCCTGCAAGACCCAGCATTGGGGTGTCAACTTGGATGGGAACAAGTGCACCCTTGTCAAATGCTTGCAAGTGGTGAATTCATCTGTGGCGATCCCTGGCCTCCCAGGAAATGTGCTCTTTTAGCTGAGCAGGCAAAGGACGCACTCAGGAAGGCAATGGTCATGTCTGCCATGATGGGCTTTGTCCTTCATGGTGTCTCCTCCATGTCTCTCTCCCTAGACCCTCAAAGGTGTGCGTGGTGAAGACAGCCTGTTCCCGGGGGACTTGGCAGCTTCCTCTAGTTCATTCGCTCTGATCTGCTTGCCCACTGCAACATAAAGGGCCTCATCCACCTGCACTCATCCATTTAGAAACCGTGCCTGGGAAACCCACTCCATTCCAGGCACTGTTGTAGGTGCTGGGGGAACAACACTGAGTACAGTGTGTGTGGGTGTGTGGTGTGTGGAGTTTATGGTCCAGTGCAGATGACAACATATCCAGTGACAGGACATAGACCGTGATGGTGTCACAAAGGGACACCGAGGGCAGGGAGCCTCTCTGATGCAGAGGAGGCTCCTGGGAGCAGGCAGGCCTGTGGAGGAGCAGGGGTCGGTTGAACCAAAAGGAGGTGGAACACATGGGATTTCGGAGAGAGCACAGTGTGCAAGGGCCCCGGCATGAGAAAGATCAAGTAGGAGGAGCCGGAAAGAAGAGGCAGGGTAGAAAGCAGAGGAGGGAGAAGGGTTTGAGGTGGAGCTGAAGGTGTAGAGGCCAAAATGGGAGGCTCGCTGGCTGTCCTAGGGTGAGTGCTATCTGGGGAAAAGATGAACCTCCCCAGTCTCGTTCTAGAGATGCACTGGTATGGGCCTTCCCCGGGCCTGTCCAGTTTCCAAGTTGATATTGACCACAGGAGGAACCATTAGAAAGCTGGACCTTAAAGACTGATGCTCTGAGATTGGAGCCTGTCCTGGGCCTCCTCTTAGCCTCTTGCATTTGTAGCGTTTAGCTCTGTTGCTGTGAAGAGCCAGGTCTCTGTTCTGAGCCAGCATCTCACTCTTGCCTTGAACCCTGCTCTGTCTTGAGTGTGTTTCATTCATTGGCAATTATTTAATGAGCGCCTATCACATGGAGGGCGCTGGGCGGGTGGGGGATGCTTTGCTGAGCAGAAGACAGCCCGCCATCCACTATAGTGACGCGGCAGGTCCAGGGTGGGGAAAGGCAGTAGCTTGGGCTTTTCACTATCCGACATCACCCCATGCTGCTGTTCTCCACAGACTGCCCGCCTGCCACCTTCCTTTGTTGCAGGAGCTTGGTGATAGGGTTGGCTTGACCTTCTGCAAGGGATGGTCGTTGCCCTTGTGGGCCAGGGTGAGTCTCCAGTTCTGATCCAGCTCCATTCTCTAGCCTCATGGCCACCTGGTCCCAAGCTTCAGGCTGGAGCTGAGACACTAAAAGCATCTTGCTGAGACCCACAACCCTGCAGTGGGACTGCAGATGCCCAGAAAGGCCATTTTCCTTGCCATTGTCCTCAGGGCACGAGTCCCTGATCACCCTTTGGAAGGTGGCATGGGAACCTTGGAACTGCAGGGAACTTCCACAGCCAGCAGCTCATAGGCCAGTGTGGGGGATGCTCAATGCCCTGTGAAATCAGCCATTAACTGTAGAAGCAACGGATTGCAGACAGTGTGGCACTTGCGAGCCTTTTCTATATTGGTGGCGTAGCAAACACACGGCCACATTGTCCACCGTCTCGAGGGGAAGAGCCAGCAAGGTGGCTAGGAAGCTACCCTCTAGCAGGGCTGGGCATGCCGCTGAGCTCTGCCAGCCCCTGCAGCCACGCTTTGGAAACCCCGGCTGCACACAGCCAGGCAGCCAGCTTCTCAGGAAAGAAGAGAGTTTCACCTGCCAGCGGCCAGCAGAAGGAGGCAGCATCGGATAATGGATAAAGCTGCTCTCCGGGCGGTGGCTGTTCCCGGGTCTGGTGGCTTTTGAACTGCAGTCCCAGCAGTCTTTGGGGGTCAGTGAGGTTTCTCCATGTGGTCCCTGGGCCGGCTCTGACAGGGATGGTCCTGAGACTTCTTCCTCCTTTGGTTTGCTTCTGGGAGAATTTAAAATCAACCAGCCGTTTTGTTAGCAGTGCATCCCAAACATGTTTGTTCCTTTGCTCCTTTGGAAATGAAGCTTACCTCCCGGCAGCCAAGAAGGCTCTTCCCACCATAGGGACCAAGGACCTTTCCCCTGCTAACTCCCAGCTTCACTTTAGGTCTCCCGGATACTTCTGCAGCCTTGTATTGTGTGCACACACTTGAAGAATCCTTAAGAAGTCCCTGCCCCTTCTGGGTGTCCTGAATCCCTGCTCACTGCCTGATACTCACAGGCTCTGCACCAGGCACGACAGCTCATCATGTACAGAGACTGCAGAGCGGAAGAGGTTCCTAAAGCTGCAGAACAGCTTTAGGAACCTCTTCTCTTTCGCACAGAGCAACTAGGTCATGATTAGTAAGGGTGGGGGTGCCAGCTGCTCACAGCAGGCTGGCAAAGAGCACTAAAAAGGTGGAACTGTCCCTGTCTGGTCAACAGCATGGCTTACCACAGCGCCTTTTGGTCAATAAGGTGGAACCCTATGCCATTTTAATATGCTTATTAAAATCTATGCTTGACATGGAAAAATGCCCATGTTATATTACTAAGTGAGCAAAAGTGAGCCATCAAATGTGCCTGAGCCCATTTGTGGAAAAGGTGCTCAAATGTGGTACATATGCTGGGTATACGCATGTGAAAGTGGACGAGTCTTGTTGACATACCCCGACATGTGGTGATTCTGAGACAGAAGGTGATATGGAAATGTTTTACTCTGCTTTCAATGAGTCTGAATTTATTGCAATAAGCATCTCTTGATTTTATAGTAAAAAGAAAAAACCTTTTAATTTTTTAAAAGTTAATTGCAACCTGTTCTGTTTTATTCATTGTAGTGAAGTGATATCCTATCAGTTTTTCCAAAAGCTGTTTACATTACTGGCATTTACTGGTCGAATTAAGACAAAATAGTATTAGAAAAGTAAAAATTTTAAATTTAGAAATAGTAGATTCTCCAGAGAATCTAAAGATTCCATTGCAAACATTGAAATATAAATGACTTGCAGTAGTTTATGGCTTATATAATAAATCAAAGCCATATATGAGTTGTCAGCTTCAGAAAAAGAGATTGGTGGGGAGGCTCCAGCAGCAGCCCGGGGAGCAATCCCAAGTACGATGGTGGCTGCGGACAGCAGGTAAGGCTCTCTGTGGCCACAGCAGTGAATTCTGGCCAGACAAGTCTGAGAATCCACGCCATGAATGGAAATCTCACTCTCTTTCACTTTTGATTTTTCTTGACTTTGTATCTAATTCCATATTCAGCCAAGCCTTTTCCTGGTAAAATGGTGCCCTGTCTCTCTATTGTGGGGGGAGGTCTGCTCAGCCCCTTTGCTGAGAATCAGCTGTCACAGCCACCCAAGGAAATGATCATCACTCCCAAGTCCCCTGAAACGAGGTCCTTTTCTAGCTAAACATCACTGCAGGCAGCCCTCATTTGAAAATGCTGCAGCGCAGTTGGAATTTCAGCCAGAGTTGTTTTCAAATTTCAATGCAAGAAATCATTTCTTGAAAGAGATCTGATGCAAGGTGCATAACCTCAAACTTGAAGTACAGATTATGTGTCAGGTTTTTATCTAACGTAGGAAGGGAGCAGCAGGGGGTGGAGACAGGATTTTTAAAACAGCTAGTTGAACAAAATTAAATATTTTAAAATAATTACCTTCAGGCCAAACATAAACATTTATATTTATACAAGACGATTGAAATTATCTTTGTAATCACGGTCAGAGGGTAAAAACAAAACCAAATCAAACCTAACGAATAGCTCTATCACTCTATTAATTGATAACAAAAACAGGTTTCATCTACAAATCCTATATTTTTATATTTTAAAAAAGCCTGTATTTTGTCAGCAGTCCCCTAGTTTTGAGAATGTATTTTATAAATACAAAAATGAAGTAAAAACAATACACAGTACATCCATATGGGCCGGTCGAGGCTGCTAATAAGAATGTTGCAAAGCCAAGGTCAACAGAAGCAACCCTGTTACCCTCCACATGAGCTGGTCAGTGTATCTCCTTCACAATGACGGAGACTGTCTGTTCTTATCATCTGCGCTGATGCCGTTTTCAAGTAACTTCCCTCCTTATTTCATGTATCTCTATTTTGTCTTTCCAGCAAGATCTCTGGCTAAGGCCAAGGACCAGTTATGCTCTCGGTCTTATATTTCCCACCACTCTGATTGTCGCAGGAGCTGGGGGATGGCAGATGTCTCACATTATTTTCTTACTGGTAAGAAAGAATCTGAGTCAGAACATAATAGGTTTTTACCTAACTTTCTGACTCCAGCTTATTGATAAGGATTTCTTGAAAACTTGAGTTAAGAAAGATTCTGAGGATAAGTTGGGCTTCACATAAAGAATACTGTGGCTGACAGATAATGTCAACCAGGGGTACAAGAGTGGCAGTATCTATGTGATGTTCAGTCCCTGTGTCTGAATAAATCAACCCCAGAAGCACTACAGCTCTGGACTCTGTTATATTAAATTTAAATATATCATCATTCAAACCACTTTTGATAGATTTTTCTTACTTGCAGCTAAAAAGCTTCCTATATAATCTTTTATTCACTAATCCCAAACCTTCAATAGAACTTTTTTGACTCAGAAATTATGATTCTTTTCCACTAATGAGTTATGAAAAGCCACATAAAGCAGTGATAAAAACTTCTCAAATATTAACTCTAACTTACTGGTTGAGTAACTTCTGCCTAACTTTTCTTATGAATGTCAAGCTGTAAAAATGAGGTGATATGTGTCCTACAGGATTACTGTGAGAATTAAATAAGAGAACTCGGTGCTCAGGAGCGCTGAACACACTCGCCATCTGGAACCTCGGGAATCTTCCTTCCCAGACACTGCTAAGGAGGTCCCGGGGACCCCTGTGAGAGGGTCTGCTGTGCTTTGTCACTGGAGCTGGGGCTCAGCATCTCTGTCTCTCCACAGCAGGCTCCAGAAGACTGGGGAGAAGGTGGCAGCTTGCCGGGTGCACCCAGGGATTCCTGCTCCACACATCCCTTGGGCTCTGCTGGAGTGAGAAGTCCCTCTCCTCAGGACATGAGGTGGAAACCTTCAGAAAGTAGATGCATTTTACACTACTTTTACACATTTTGGACGATTTTTGCATATATAATTGCATATATAATAACCTATTGCATTTTACACATTTTGGACGATTTTTGTCTTTTGATTACTGGAATTCTGATAAAGGGAGATGAGTTGTTCCTGAACTGAAGAAACTCTGTGTTAAATCAGAATTTAAATCCTTTCTGTGTCTGTTCTGTCAGACCAATGGGTTTGGCCGAGGGGACTTGCACCGTGTGACTGTTTTATGTTTTAACGTTGTCCCTTGGTCAAAAGGATCCTTGTTGCCTTTTTCTGTGATTTGGTAGTCTGCCACGAGGCTCTGGTTTCCACATATAAAGAGAAAAGCTGAAGTTTGGCGAGAATGACTTAATATTTAGGAATTGATTCAACAACTAGCAGAATTCCACGTGAGTTAGGAGATTGGGTTTGAGTGCAGGCAGGTTTGGGTCTTCACCCCGTCCCTACCCCTCACAGCTGTGTGACCTTGACCCAATGGCTGCCCCTTCCAGCCTCTGCATCCACCTATATGGTGGAGATGATGCCAAATTCCGGGGCTCAGGACAGCAGCCGTGTGTCTGTTGGGCTCCTCTGCTCAGGAGGTCTGGGCTGGACTGTGAGGCACGGCTGCAGCTGGCTGGGCTCCACCTGGGGCAGCACCGCTCCACAGGCCTCCGCGGTCCTCCGAGGCCAGGCTGGGGAGCCTGTTCTCCTGGGAAGACTAAGAGGCAAAAGCACCACCCAGCCGCTCAAGGCTCAGGCCTCCACTCCTCCCACTAATAGCTCCTTGGCCAGAGCAAGTCACAAGGCCAAGCACAAAGTCAGGGGCAGGGAATTGTACCAGCTCCCAGGGGCTGGTTGCCTAGGTCATCCTTACTTCTGAGCAGTTGCCAATCTGCTCTAATGTGAATGCCAGGCTCGCAGGCTGTTAGGACTGAATGACATAACAGACATGCCTGAGTGTTAAAGCAGGGGCAGCTACTCCTCCTGCCTCAGGACCACCACCACCAGGTATGCACCGGCCCCAAGTCAGTACAGGCGAGGACCGCAGGGGACAAAGCCACTGGCAAAGCATAAAATAATCTGCTATGTGGTGGCTTAAAATAGGCTCATAACTTCTTTGGTATTCCTCCATTCAGGAGGTGGAGTCTAATTTTCTTCTTAACTGAGTGTTGGACTTAGTGACTCAATATAAGAGTCAATAGGAAATGAGAGGAAGGAGGGAAGGAAGGTGGGAAGGAAGGGAGGAGAGAAAGAAGGAGGGAAGGAAGGAAAGAGGGAAGGACGGAAGGAAAGAGAAAAAGAAGGAAAGGAATGGAAGTGACCATTTCCATGTATCCGAGCTGCAGGCAGCTCTGGTGGACAAGGTGCATGGCACAGACCCTGGGAGGTTTCCGGGTGGCTTTGGCTTTCCTGTTGTGAAATGTGGCGGTGTCACTGCTGCATCACCCTTTCTGTCTGCAAGGCAGATAGGCCTCCCATTGTTACAGGCGCCATCTTGTGACCAGAAGAGGTCCAGAGAATGCTAGGGCTGCCGCTGTCGGCATGGCCGTTCAAAGCCAGGGGTATCCGCCTTCAGAGCCATTTCTATGTGGGAACAACCAACCAGGGCTGACCATGTGGAAGTGCTCTGACAAACCCAGAGTGCAAGTGTGGTAGGCTGCCTGTGGCCACCAAGGACATCTCCGCGCTAACGTCCAGACCCGCGAACTCACTTTACTTGGCAGTGGAGACTCTGCAGAATGCTTAACTAAGGATCTCCATATGGGGACTTCATTCTGGATTATGTGGTCAGTCATGACGCCTTAATGGCTGCAGGCTGAGGGCGATGGAGGAAAGAGAAGGTGCTGCTGGAAACAGATACCAGAGTGACGTAGCCACAGGCCAAAGGCCGCCGGTGGCCACCCAAGGCCGGAGGAGGCAAGGAAAGGAGTCTCTGCTGCAACTTCCATCAGAAGCCGGTGCCGGGACTCAGTTCAAACCCCTGACACCAGCCCTGAATGGAATCTGGGTGGTTTTCAGTCACCATGTCCACGGTCATGATGCTGCAGCAGAGGAAACTCACGCGGTGTGTGACCAAGCTGGAGAAAGGCCAGCAGGTGCGCTCTCAGAGTGGAGTGGGGACCCCAGGCAGGGTCGGGGGATCAAGAAAGGCTTTCCTGAGGGAGTGACAACGGAATCAACAGAAAGATGAGGCAGCCATCGCCTGGTGAAGAGCGAGGAGGCACAGAACAGGAAGCCTTTAGTGGAGGCTTCCCAAGCGCTGCCCAGTGAGGAAGAGGTCATGTGACTGCCACCGTGTGCTGAAGAAGACAAGGTGGCTTGCCTCCTCCCCATCCTCCTCCAGGCCTCCTCCCTCTGGCTTTTACTTCTGATTCCTCTTCTCTTTCTTGTTGTAATTTGAGGAGAAAAGGAGCGCTGTTTCCTTCTCCTCCATCCACCTGCCTCTGTGCAGGCACCTGATACACGTTGTCTTAAACACCACGTGGGAATGTGCACCAGCTGGTGAGCTGGTACACACACGTACACGTGTACACACACACACACACATGCTGTGCGGGTGCCGGACTCTCTGCTTATGGAAAAATATGGCCTTTCACGTCAAATGCTCCAGGAGAGGAAAACAGTCCTTTTATGTCCTCATTTGCTCAAAGGCAGATACAGTGTTCGTTCAAATGTTCCTTCCCCCCTGATTATCTTGTACAAAGCTCTCCGTTTGGGAATAGTTGCAGGTTGTCTTGTCATTCGCCAGCTCTGGTTTATATAAAAATGGATCATTTGTTGAGGCAAACTTCAAAGCCAGAGAGTGCCCTAAGTTAGAGATGGTTCTGTCTTTTAATTCAGGCATAATCCTATTAGAGACACAGCTCTCGGGGTTGGGAAATCCTTTTAGGGTTCTTTGATCAAGGGAGCACTTTTGAGTTCAGTGACTTCAGCTGTCCAAGTCCTAAAAATAACAGGGAGCCTATTTACTATCTGGAAATGTCACTTTCTCTCACTTCTGGTGAAAGATGCATATTCTCACATGGACCACTCCTGGCTTTTTAGTTCAGGGGAAGAGTGGAGAGCCGCAGTGTCATTGTGCTGTATTGTGGGGACCTAACCTGTGCTGGTATGCCAGGTAACTTTAGGTGGCCTTAAATTGTACATATGGATCTATGCACTGTAGGTGGCAGGGCATAATTGGTTCCCTGCTTGTTCCCGAAGCATCTTAGAACCATCTTTCTGAATGTATGAGATGAACGTTCCAGTTTGGCTTTGGTTTTTTCACGTTTCTGGAATTCCTGTTAACTTCGCCTGACACTGATGAGCTCGGGGCGTCTGCTCCCTCTGTCCCCACCACGCCCTGCCCATGCCCGCTTCCCCTCCTCCTCTCACGGGCTGCAGCTCCCGCCCCTTCTCTGTTAGCACACCACACACTTTCCCAACTGGGACCCTTCCTCGCACACTGCCTTTCCCACCAGGTAGCTCCGTCTACCCCATTGCAAGCGGCACCCCACCCCTCCTCTGGCATTCTCCATCTTCCTGCTCTGCTTTATTTCATCTTTACAGTCCTTTTCACTCTCTGGCATATTGCACAGTTATATTGCTCATTGTGTCTCCCCCATGAAAATACGAGCTCCACAAATGCAAAGAGTTTTGTGGATCTGGTTTGCTGCCATATTCCCGGGATTTGGAACAGTGCTTTGCAGATGGAAGATGCTCGTTACAATTTTTTTTTTCCCCCTGAATGGACAGATACGAGAGTTGGTTATTGACTGTGCAAGTAACTTTTAGTCAGAATGCGGGAGCATGGCTTTGTTCTCGTGGTATTTTCATTTGTACTTTCTTTGTACGGAAAGTGGCACCAACATCTGGGCTCAAGTTCCTGGTCCAAAATTGCTTTAGAATTCCACGTTCTGAGTCCCAAATTATCTTTCAAGGCTGTATAGTCCATGATATTATTTAACATCCTCCTGGGATTATTCACGGCCCAGATGAAATATGAATCTCATTGTGTTCTTAAATGCATATTTTGAGGCCTTATATCAATATACATATTTTATTTTCTTCTGAGATTTCATGGATAGTTCACGGTTTTCATAATCTAGAGGATGAAATTTGTTGATAACAAGGGTGTTTACTCTTTATTTCCGGCTTGCTTCAAATATAACTGATGGGCTCACCAATCAAATTTAGATTTAAACTGTAATCCCGGCGCCGTCTTGGAAATTGGCCTTCAACAGTGGGTTCATCTGTGCTCCAAGGTGTGTACGGACACAGAATTTATTTTGCAAAAGCACCTATGTTAGAAAACTCAACTATGGTGGAAAAATATTTAGGGAGGCAAACCAGTTATCATGTAGTTATCATTTATAACAATGCTTGCAGCCTGCCAGGTGCCACACGGGGGAAATACCTGCCACTGCGTAGTTTGAGGGGCGCCTCCTTCAGAAGGATGGACGTCTCCAGATATCTCCAGACAACTCTGAATGCATCAGTTCTCCGCCTCTGGAGAGCTCAAGGCATCTGGAGAAGCTGGCAAGCATACGCAGTCCCAGGGGTGGTCCTACTTCAAGGACCCTGAGCCTCTGTAGTTTAGTGTCTCCCTGGTCCTGACGTTTCACCCCTCACTGTGAGCCCCTCTGTTTGAAGAGTCTGAGTGCATCAGAATCACCTTGGGAGCTTTTGACCTTCAGAGCACACTGGAGTCCAGGTGATCTTGAAGCAGGCTCACGCCTAGGGCTTCATGCACCTGTCTGCTGTACCTTGCACACGCAACCGTGGAAAGGCTGTGCCTTGCCCTGTGTCCTGAACACCTCGCCTCTCACTGCCATCTGTGCCCTTGGGTCAGCTGTCAGTGAGACCCAAAGAGGCCCCAAATTAGAGGACAAAACCCTGGGAGTAGAGGCTTTTGTGGAGCCAAGGAGGACTTGGTCTTTCATTTGATTATAGTGTGTTTTTGGTACTGTGGCTTTTGCATTGGTTATGCTTTTCAATGTCCAGATTAATATAGTTTACTGCAACATTTCAAGTCCAACCCTGGATTTCTCCTCTGTACCTATCGTTGTGGGGGTGGGGTTAGGGTCAGGGTGAAGGTTAGGGTGGCCCTGACTCTAGAGAAGGCTGTCACATTTTCCTAAGCCCAGCCTGTCCACCTCTCTTTTCTGATGCTCTCTAAACCCAACAAGGTTAGAGGGGACCATTTTACAGAAGAAACCGAGGCACACGACAGATAAACCAACTGTTCAGGGCCTCAAGGTGAATGATTTATGTGGCTGGGGTTTTTGATTTCCAGAGGTAGAGGAAGAGACAGAGCTAAAGGCATGGGCTGGGCAGGATCTCCAAGGACTGTACCTATCGAGGCACCCACAAACTTCAGCAAGCCATGCGACACTAGCTAAACTTAGGGTTCTGGTGATAAATTGGCATTAATGAAATCTCAATATCTACCCATGAGGAGAAAAACAAAAAATCTATACCAGGCCCTGATGGGCCATTAGGTGTTAATAGGAAGAAGGCAGGCGCCCAGCAGAGCACAGGCCTGCACCAAGCGAGCCCAGCCCTCCACACCGCAACGTCTCGAGTCTTTCTTGCTACACAGGTGCAAGCTGGATCGGGAACCAGAGTAATAAAGATGGAGTTGCAGGTTAATGATGGAGCCCCTTCCCTCAGGCCCTGAGGGCGGGCCTGGCACCAGCCGCCCAGCCCCGAGCCTGTGTTTCCAGTCCCTACGAGGTCGCCGTTCTTGCCGTCCTCGCCCGCAGGCCCAGCTGCCAGTGGACTGGACGCCTTTCCTGTGGGGCTGGGAGGTGGCGGTGCATGTGGGAGTGGCCTGCCTTCTGTGTAGTCCAGTCTCCTTCTGACGGTTGACCAAAGTGTCTAGATATCACCCTTTGTTGTCCCCTGTATGCATGTCTCGTCTCTCTTTCTTTTTTAAACAGCTGTGTCATATAATTTATCTACTATACCCTCCTACCACTATGAATAAACGATTCAAGGAGTTCTTTGGCAAATTCGC
>PVHX01018094.1:0-38064 GCA_004024805.1 Geosciurus inauris
AAAAGTGAAACAGCAAATGAGGAAAAGTGGCAGCCTGGGGTGTTCTGGAAGTCTTCCAGCAGAGAGAACCCTAAGGTCTCTTCCTTGGGCGAGTTCAAAGCTCAGGCTTGGATGGAACCCCTTATCCCTGCCAGCATAGGGAGCCCTTGAGTAGGAACAGGACCTGGGCTAGGACACAGTGCCCCCTGGTGGGCAGAGCAGCAGCTCCAGGGCAAGGCCTCTAGAATCCTGGAGGTTTCCAAGGACTTTCCCCGAGTCTGGTTTGAAAATCACAGAAATTGCCAAGGACAAAAGAGGCTTAGATTTGTAATGAGGGAAAGGATTCCAGACTGGAGACCCAGAGTCCTGAGTCCCAGGTGTGGTCAGGACCCTGATTCTGGGTAACTCGTGTGTTCTGGGATTTTTTTTTTTTTTCTGTTTTGGTAGTACTGGGGATTGAACCCAAGGGTACTCTACCACTGTGCTATATCCTGGCCCTTTTTATTTTTATTTGAGTTGAGATAGGGTCTCTCTAAGTCCTTCTGAGTTGCTGGTATTACAGGCATGTGCCACCCCGCCCAACTGTTCTGGGATTTTCTAAGCTGCCAACTCCTGGATTTAGATATGTCACTGAAAAGGAGGGGTCCCTGATGTTGCCACAACTCTTGGCCTCACCTTGCTCCTGCAGCCTGCTCAATCATTGGAAACCTGTACCTGTCAGGAAGTGTTTCTATAAGTGATGCTAGATCTGCCTATACATGGCTCCAACATCCTCCTGGGTCTTACCCTCTGTGGCTAAATCCACCCTGGGTCAATACTGCATGGAGCCCTCCTTCCCCAAACTTCCCTTCACACATTAAATTTTGAAATACCTCTTATATTTTGGCAATGCTGGGTGTAGAACCCAGGTTCTCATACATGGTAGGCAAGTGCTCTACCCCATGTCTTTTAAACATCCAGATGTCTAGTTGTGCAATCGGATTCTTAAATCTGAAGCTCAAGGGAGAGGTGTGTACTGGAGATGTATCTTTGAGAGTAATCTGTACTTAGGTGGCCTAAAATATGAAATCTATATTTCATGTACATTAAATCTATACACGATTGACTGACTTAGGGTAGTGCTTCTTAGCCTGGGATGCATACCACAGTCACCCAGAAATTGAAAAATCAAATACCGATGCCTAGGTCCCATGTTGCCAGACTGATGAAATCAGAGCTCCTGGGGATGAGCCTAGACATTTTTCAAAGGCTTCCTGGTGATTCCATGTGTAGCCAAACTTGAGCTACACTGTATCTGAGGCCTGGGAAGAATTCTAACAAAGAAGAGACCAAAGAGGCTGGGCACTTAGGTCAGTGGTGGAGTGCTTGCCTAGCATGGTGCAAGGACCTGGGTTTGATCCCCAATACTGAAATTAAAAAAAAAAAAGGTTAGGAAGGAGAGACCATGAGATAGGAGGAGAAAAACTGAGTAAAGAGAAGTGTTTCAAGAAAGGGTGTCAAGCTGGGGATGTAGCTCAGTCGTAGAGTGCTTGCCCAATAACTGTGAAGACCTAGGTTCAATCTCCAGCACTACCATCAAAAGAAAGATAAAAAAAAAGGTGTTGAATGAGCTGAAAAGGTGAGGGAGTCCAGGGTACTTTTGTTTAGGGGCGCAAGATGGTTGGCAACTGTTATAGGAACCATGTAATGGAGTGGTGGGGAGAAAGGGAAATTGGAGTTAGTTAGGGGGAGAATGGGAGGTGAGAAAGTGGAAATGAGAGTAATCAACAACCCTTTTGAGGAGTTTCACTGTGAGGAGGAGCAAATGGGAGGTGGCTGAAGGGGAATATGAGGTCAAGGGAAGGTTTCTTTTAAGTTATGAAATGATACACCATGTTTGTGTGTGCCTGAAGAGGATAATGGTGATGATGATGATGATGATAATGATCTAATGAATGGTTCCAAAAGAGAAAGGGGAGCTGGGAGTGTAGCTCAGTGGAAGAGTCCTTGCCTAATATGTGAGGCCCTGGGCTCAATTCCCAACTCTAAAGAGAGAGCAGATGGGGAGGGGGAGAAATTGATTTAACAGAAGGGAAAGATGACATCTTGGTGTGCCAGCCTTTGAGGAACTGAGAAGACCTGGGATCAGAGCACCTGGCTGGGGACAGACACTTCTTCCACTGTAGGAACAGAAGATGGATGCAGATGCTGGCCCCTTTACTGGTGAAGTGGTGGAAGACTGAAGGTGGTGGAAGGTTCATTTCTATTGATGGCTGTTGTTCCCCTTCATCCTCGAGGTGGCAATGGATAGGAATGGAAAGGAGAAGGTTTGAACGTCTCAGGGAGGAGAAAACCATCCCTGTGCAACACAGGATCTGAGGGTAGCCTGGAGAGCCTGCAGTCATATTGTTTGAGGAGGCAGTTGGCCTGCTTATGTGAATTTCTGCAGTTGTGGGCAGCGGCCAGAGAACAGGCACAGTGATAAGTTGGGTTCCCTTGAGGTGGGGGCTTTGCCAAACAAGATGGAAGGAGGAAAGAGAGTGAGAAATGACTCTGTGGGTGGAGCACAGAATTCAAATGGGACAAGGATAGAAGGTAGATGGGGGCTTTACAGATCATGAGAAAAGAATAACTGTAGGCCATTGTGGCTGGAAAGGAAATATTGGCTATGCTAGAGGAAGTAAGCTGGAAGGAGAGGAGTGGCCAGAAGAGGACGCTTGGAAATAAGATTAATGTGTCACTGTTTGAAGACAAGACTCTAGATGTGCTAGGGGCAGCTGAGATAGAATTGAGGTCAAGGGACAAAGAGGCCATATTCTTGAGGTCACATTGTATGCATGGATGGCCTCAAGATTGTTGGCAGGAGTAGCAGAGGAGAGAAGGGGAAAGTAGGGACTAAAGTCTTCTAGAAATTTGCTTATCTCCCTCTGGAATGATGGCTCCTTAAGAACAGGGCTGAAGCTGTGAACATGGCTTTGTCCCACAGTGTCTGGTACAGTAAAAATTCTGATGAAGGAATATGTTTAATATGTAATTTGATATTTTTCCCCAGTGCTGGGCATTGGACCCTGGGCCTTATACATGCTAGGCAAGAATTCTAGAGCTGAATCACACCCCTGGCCCCATGTAATTTAATCTTTAAAAAATTTTTTTTTTTAGTTGTAGATGGATACATACCTTTATTTTATTTATTTTTATGTGGTGCTGAGGATCCAACCCAGTGCCTCACACATGCTAGGCAAGTGCTCTACCACTAAGCTACAAACCCAGCCCCTAATTTAATCTTAATCCTTTACAGTTGAGGAAACTGAGGCCTGAGGTCCCCTAGAAAGTGTCTGCATATTGTTTGTGCAGGGAACAAGTGTTTTGACTGTGTATATCATTGAAATCCCTTCTACCTGCCCCTTACTGCCCTACAGACCCCACTCCCTCCTTCCCAGCTTGGGCATTTTGGTCTCCAGTTTTGCTCCCTCACATGAGAGTCTGACCATGTCCCTCCCCTGAAAATGAGGCTCAGCTCCCTGCAGGCACCCAAAGTACCTCTGGGTCAGCATCTTCCTCATCATCTCAGGCCCATGCATGTCTGTCCTCAGCTTGGAAGGCTTGGGCTCACTGCCTGTCTGGTAGGCCCTGCCTGCCCCTCCACTTGAAAGCAGAGGGCACCTCCATCATCAACAAGCCTCCTGTCTCCCTCCACCTGACTGTTTATGTCATTCCTACTGCACACACAGGACCCAAACTATTGCCATCCATCTACTTCAATGGATTTGAGCCCACTGGTGGCTGAAGTCAGGTCCATGTCATCTGTGTCCCTGGAGCCCAGCACATTGGTGTTTGCTGCGACAAACATGAGGGTCTTTGTGCCCATGACCACTGCCAGGGACTGAAGTGAGATGGTATGGAGCATGGGCCACAGGCAAAACTGAGGGGGAGCTGGCACTTTATTATTATTGGTTAATCTGTATGCTGTACAATGGGGGACGGACAGGGCAGGGTATGGGTCCTTCCCAGGCTGCCTGCCTTGTTCCTGCAAGCCAGAGTAGACAGGAGTTTGCTCACAGATGCCCATCCTCCTGTCCCAGGAGCACCTCTGTCCTGCCACCACTGCACAGGTCTTCAGGGTCGGTCACAGTGGGTAGGACCCTTCCTCCGCTCTCGACCCAGCAGTGTCACCAGCTTGGCCTTAAAGCCTGCCTGACTGCCAGAGCGGCTGGTGCCACCTGCCTCATCAAGCTCCAGCTCTAGCAGTCGCCGGTACTGAGCTTCAAGATTGCTGTCATGGGTGGGGCCGGACCAGCTCAGGTCCTCACTGTTGTGGTAGATGGGACTGGCTGTGGGGCTGTGGCCACAGGAAAGGCCCTCTTGGAGCTCAGGGCCCCCATTGGGCAGCCCAGGACTGGCCTCCAGCATGCACAGGTTCTCGTAGAGGTGCTCGATGTTGGCTGGGGGTCCACTGGCACGCTTGCGCACGGAGGCGTAGAGCTCCGACACCGGCTCTTCTGGCGCAGGGCCCAGTAGTGAAGGTAGGCTTTGGGGCCCAGGATCGACCACAGGTCCCCTTCTGGAGATTGGTAGCTCAGCCCCTGGTGACACCTCCTGAAGCTCTCTAGGGGGTTCCAAGGAGGGCAGGGAGGTGGCGCGAGGGAGGGGGCAAGGTCGAGGAACAGCCCGTTCTGGAAGCCGTTCCCGTTGGCGGGCAATGACAGCAGCCACCGCCCCACACATGTCAGGGCCACGTGGGCTGCTGAAGGCAAAGAGGCCCTCGCCTGAGTCACAGCGACGGCCAGCCTCAAAGGAGAACACACCCTAGACACAAGGACATGGGCAGGGGTCAGGGACTGAGAGGTCAGCCTGCTGACCACCTACTGCCCTTCTCTGTGGGGACCTGCCAGAGTGGGGCAGCCACCCAGCACCTCACCTTGTCAGAGCCAAACTTGCGCAGGAAGTGGTAGGGCCAGCTGTAGAGGACCTGGGGGCTGGCAGTCTCCCTCAGCTGGATAGTGTCTTGGCCCAGCACCAGGAGGTAGGGTCCCTTTAGCCGGCAGCGGACAGCAGCCTCAGTCCTCTGCACCAGCACTGGAAACTCACTCACTGTAAGCAGGCAGCCAGGGTAGCCCGGTCAGTCCCCCAAAGATCCTGGTCCTGGGGGGCTGAGGTTGCTGCAGGGCCTTCTGTGACTCACCTTCCTGCCAGGAAGAGTAGATGGAGTTTTCCTCCATGGGGACGAGGCCCTTCTTGGGAGACTCAGCCTCGCCTGGTCCTGAGGAGCACTCCCCTGTGCCCTGGGGAATGGGCCCAAGTCAGACGTTAGAGTCCACCCTACTTCTCTACCCATCCCTCCCACGGGGTCCACACCCCTGAATTCTACTGCAAACAAGGGCATCTGGGGCCCCAGGTGATAGTCCCAGTTCTGCCCCTGATAAACTGCCTGACTCCAGGTACCCCTCTGAGGCTAAGATAGGGCTTATAGGGCAGCAATCCCCACTGGCTCCCCCTTGATAGTGTTGAGCTGTGGAAGGAGTGCTGTGCTTACAGGTATCTGACAGCTGTAAATCACTGGGCAACCAAGAGGATGTCCCCCATAGCCCCTGAGCTTGGCTATGGACTCAGTTGGCTTGTGTGAGTCTCTAACAGACTGGAGCAGTGAAGGGGTAAGAGCCTCAGGGGTAGCACACATGCGCGAACCAGCAGGTGAGCAATGCCCAGGCTACTTTCTCCATCTCACCACAATCAGGTGGTTGTGCAAGTCACCCTTGACCTTCCCTGTCCCTCATCCCACATCCAGTCCTTTAGCAAGTTCTCATGTTTTTTTTTTTTTTTGACTTTTGGCACCTCCACCATGACCATTTTAGCCCATGGGAGAATGGCTAGGGTCAGACGCAACTGCTTTCTCACTTGTCTCCTTAATCCCATTCCTTTAAAAAAAGGTCAAATAAATAAATAGAGATGTAACAAAATACATAGAACATAATGTTCCCATTTTAGCTATTTTTTAAAGGTTTTTCTTAAAAACTGGACACAGTATCTTCATTTTATTTTTATGTAGTGCTGAGGATCGAACCCAGTGCCTCACCTATGTGAGGTAAGCACTCCACCACTGAGCCACAATCCCAGCCCGCATTCTAGCCATTTTAAAGCGCACAATTCAGTGGTTTCTATTATATTTACAAGATTGTGCAGCCATCACCACTACCTATTTCCAGAACTTTTTCATTGCCCCAAATGGAAACCCTTTACCCATTAGTAGTCACTCCCATTTTTCCCTTCCATAACTCCTGGCAACCACTAATCTATTTTCTGTCCCATAGATTTGCCTATTCTAGACATCTCATGTAAATGAAATCATATCATATGTGGCCTTTTGTGTCTGGCTTCTTTTTTTAAAATACTTTTTTAGTTGTAGGTGAACACAATAGTTGGTTTTATGTTGTGCTGAGGATCAAACCCAGTGCCTTACATATGCAAGGCAAGCACTCAACCCTGAGCCATAACCCCAGCCCCTGTGTCTGGCTTCTTTAATGTGTTCAAGACTCATTCCTGGGACTGGGGTTGTGGCTTAGGGATAGAGTGCTTGCCTAGCATGTGTGAGGCACTGGGTTCGATCCTCAGCACCACATAAAAATAAATAAAATAAAGATACTGTGTTCATCAGCCAGGCGCGGTGGCTCATGCTTGTAATCCCAGCACTTTGGGAGGCTGAGACAGGAGAATCGCTAGTTCAAAGCCAGCCTTAGCAACGGTGAGGTGCTAAGCAACTGAGACCCTGTCTCTACATAAAACACAAAATCGGGCTGGGGATGTGGCTCAATGGTCGAGTACCCCTGAGTTCAATCCCTGGTACCAAAAAAAAAAAAAAAAAAAAAAAGATATTGTGTTCATCCACAACTAAAATAATATCTCAGAAGAAAAAAACCTTCTTTAAAAAAAAAATAAGAGATGGGCTGGGTGTGGTGGCATACGTCTGTAATCCCAGCTGCTCAGGAGGTTGAGGCAGGAGGTTTGTGAGTTCAAAGCCAGCCTCATCAACTTAATGAGGCTCTGAGCAACTTAGTGAGACCCTGTCTTTAGATCAAATATACAAAGGGGTTGGGAAGGTGGCTCAGTGGTTAAGTACCCCTGGGTTAAATCCCTCGTACCAAAAAAAAAAAAAAAGGACTCATTTCTGTTGTAGCATGTTATCAATGCTTCATTTCTTTTTATGGCTAAATAATATTCCATTATATGGACAGACCATGTTTTGTTTATTCATTCATCAGGGGGTGGCCATTTGGGTTGTTTCTACTTTTTGGCAATTGTGAATAATGCTGCCAAGAACATTCATGTATAAGTTTTGTTTGAATACTTGTTCAGTTATCTTGGGTATATACTGAGCAGCTGGGATTACAAGCATGTGCCACTGTGCCGGGCACCATGACTTTTTTTTTTTTTTTTTTGGTACTGGGGATTGAACTCAGGGGCACTCGACCACTGAGCCACATTCCCAGCTCTATTTTGTGTTTTATGTAGAGACAGGGTCTCACTGAGTTGCTTAGCACCTCGCCGTTGCTGAGGCTGGCTTTGAACTTGCAATTCTCCTGTATCAGCCTCCCCAAGTGCTGGGATTACAGGCGTGTGCCACTGCACCTGGCTCATGACTAACTTCTAAGGAACCACCAGACATTTTGTTCTGGTCCATCAAGACATAGGTTGGAAAAGCTGGTCTTTATAAAAATCAGTGTTTGGCTTAAAATCCTCCAAAGGCTTCTCTGGTTCAGAAACAAATCCCAAACCCCATACATAGACCAAAGTGGCTTCAGCTGGGTCGCACTGAGCTCTCCAACCTCTCTACCTCCTGTACTCCTGCCTGTTCTCTATCCTTTGGCTACACTAGCCTTCTCTCTGTCCCTTGAACACACCACACTTTTTCTTGCCCCTGGACCTTTGCCTATGCTGCTCCCTCATTCACAACATTCCTCATGTTACTGTCTTTGCCTGGCCTTTCCTCAGGCCTTTGCCTGGTGGGCTGTTATTTGTCATTGAAGAATCAGGCCCACTGTCCCTTCAGAGAGGCCTTCCTTGACCATTCTTGCCTGAAGTTTCTCCATTTATTCCAGTTCCTTTCCAGTGTGCATGCATGGACATCTGAGATTCATTCTATGGGTTTCCTGGCTGTTTCCCAGCCTTGCAGTTGCTTGGCAATGCTTATTGAGTGATAGGATGTGACTGAGAAAGGAGATGAACCAGCATAGAGTGATGTGGTTCCCCCCTAGCCAGCCTTTGGATTGCTGTGCCCACCTGCCCACTCTGTACTCACCGGGAAGGCCAGCTGACAGATGGGGCTCATCCATGACTGACGGTGCTGTGCAGCCAGCAGGTGGCTTCGTTCAGTGGTAGTGAGTAGGAAGGCACCAGTGTCCCGGGGACAACTCTCACCATCAGCCGGCAGCACGGACACACAGTCAGCCAGGCGGATGATTCTCCGCTCACCCCGCCGGCCAGGCCCTGCAGATCTGTCCCCTGCTGGCCCCAAGCCACCATCCCGGATGTCCCAGCTCTCTAGCCGAGCAACGCCTGATGGGCCTCCTGCATACAGCAGAGCCCACACCTTCCGCCAGGACTTCTGTGGGAGAGGGGGGTTGGGGAGGAGACCCTTGGATGGCAGATTCTTCCTGCCACTTGGCTCAGCACAAGCTACTCAGCAACTGCACCTGTCTACCCAGACTTGCCTCTGCCTCCCACAAGTCCTCAGGGTGCCAGGGAAGGAGGCCTTGCCGGGGCTAGGCCAGGCAGGGGGAAGTCTGTGTTTGGGGTCAGTCATCCCTGGGTTCAAATCCACCCTGCCTTTCCTGTGACCTCCATAACACCAGTGTCCTTATTTCTCAAGAGGCCATGAGAACCTGAGGCTGGTTCTATAGACTGGATTGTCTATAAAGTATTTAGTGTCTGGGCCACACTTCTATTATATTGGTTCCCTGCCTGCTCCCCACTCCACACACACACACAAAGAAAGAAAGAAAAAGAAAAAGGACATTTGGTGAAGCTGGGAGGCCTGAGCCTCATGATGGCTAGGAAGGAAACAAGCAAATGACTTCTAACAAAGGAAACGGACTGTTTATCTGCCTGGGCAGCAGCTGCAGCTGAACTGTGGGGTACAGGGCCTGGGCTACGGCAGAGCTGGGGCCCAGCCCTCGACTGCAGGGTGTGGCTCTACCTCCAGGGGCTCTTCCAGCTCAGCCCCGGCCTTCTCTGTGGTTGTCAGTTCACTATTAGATGGGTCAGAAGGTTGCTTGGCTCTGCCTTGCCTAGAGGTTTTGATTCTTAGACCCTTTCCTGATCTTGGTGACCCCATCTCTAAAATGAGACAGGGTTTCAAAGGCCTGTTCAGCTCCAACCTTCTCAGGCAGACAACAGGACTTTATTCTGCTCCCCAATCCCTGGGTTCCAGCCAAGCACCATAGGGTGTGTCTGTAATCCCAGTGACTCAGTAGGCTGAGGCAGGAGGATAGTAAATTTGAGGCCAGTCTCTGAAACTTCAAGAGACCCTGTCTCAAAATAAAAATAAAAAGGGTTGGGGGTGTAGTTCATTGGCAGAGTGCCTCTGCCCCTGGGTTCAATCCCCAAGGCTGCAAGAAAAAGAAATTCTGGGTTCCATCTCCCATCCTGACTCCCTTCCCAGTTTTCCCAGGTCCAGGTGAGCTATCCAGGGCTGGGGTAGGGGTCCCTTTCTCTGCCTACCGCTAGTCCTGGGCAGCAACCTGGCAGCCAGAGGTCCCCACCTTGCCAAACTTGACGTGCTGCTGGAAGAGAATGCCATCCTTGACGGGAGTCTCCACGGGCTCCATGACCACAATTGGGCTGAAGGCCTTCTGTTCTGAAGACGCAAGGCGACTGGTGACAGGCTGGAGGGGAACTCCTCACACTTCCCCTTCTGGCCACTTCCCCCTCCCCCGGTCCAGAGAGGCAGCTGCAGGCGAGGGGGAGGGGAGCCATCTTCAGTTAAGGGATTGAGGGGCAACGCATATTTCTTCTTAGGGGTTCTGGCCAGCTCAAGGTGTCTATGTCTGCCTGTGAGAGCCTCAGGCCACCCGAGAGCAAATGACCCCTGTGATGGCACCTGGGTCAGCTGGGTATGAGCAACTGACCACAGCCTGGCTGCCCTGAGTCATGAGCTCCACTGCCTCCCCCATCAGGGCCAGCTGTGCAGCTTGGGACCCAGTGCTGCAGTCTGCTCCTACCCTGGGATCTTCTTCTCACCAGACTGGTAAACTCCTGGCCCTCCCACCAAGTCCTGGTTTGTACCATTATGTCTGCCTGAGACTGTACTTCTGAGATATTTGATTTTCACTTACTCCTCATCATCATAGCCCCTGCTCCACTTGGGCCCACCTGGCTCGCTCCACCAATTCCAGACCAACTCTGCTTTTCCTCTTCCCAGCACTCAGGTGTGTTCTGGCCTTCACTTCCCCGAGCCTCCTTTCCCCACAGATCAACCCCTCCTGGGAACTCCTCACCACTGTGCTGCTTGGGGCAGTAGGCTGCCTCTTTTCTCTTGGAGGCTTTCCCTGGTCACTAGTATTGAGAACACAGCAGCCCTCACAGCAACACACCTCCTATCAGGCAGCCAGTCCACATGGGATCCACACCCTTAACGGGCTATGATCATGTGAGTATGGGTGGTAGGCCCCCAGTGGGCTCCCCAGGGAGGTCACATGCTCTTTTAAAGCTTTGCTTCCTGTCACGTGCCTGGTCTTTTATTTTTTGCCTTGCCTTGCTGGAGGCCAGTATTGGGGTTGTATGTGCATCTGAATTCTAAGAACAGTGCTGTCATTCATTCAATGCCATCTCCAGAAAGAATGCTGTAACCAGGCTGAAGAATGCTCTTTGGGGGTCACATTTAGCCAGAATATATCTTCTAGGGCCTTCTGGCACCCGGCTGTGCCCACTGTGGTCCAGGTAGCCCTAAGCTTTAGGAGCCTCAAACACCAAGTCCTTTGCACTCTCATTGCGATTTCAACAATGACGAAATCAAGGCTCAAAAATATTAAGTAACTTGTCGGAGGCCACACACCAAGCAACAAACAGGGTTGAGCAACCTCTGTCCTGCTGGGATAAGCATGTGGCCTTGCTTACGAAGTTCCTGGCACAGAGGAACTGTGCAATACACAGCCACTGCTGTGCTGTTGCTCTGCTCACCGCTTGCCAGATATTAAAATTCTGGTTGATCTACTGGCAGTCTTATGATGGAGACTGACCTTTACTTGCATATGAATCTACTGCTTACCTGTGGGCTTTCCAGGCAGGTTTCTGCCTGGCTTGCCTGGGTCCTTGCAGCCCCCGTAATGAGCTGGGAGGGTGCTTATGGCCTGACTGGCAGTCCTGTGGTATCTGCTGCCTCCTCAGTGAATGGAATTGAGTGTTTTTGACAGGGAATATGCATAAGCAGGCAGGGGCTGAGGCAGGAAGGAGCCTGCCAAGGGGGTTCCAGAAGTCCCCAGAGCATCATACAATTGACAGGAGAGAGAGGCTGACAGTTAAGCCAGCCAGCCAGCCAGGGGGGCCAGAGGCCCAGCTGTTTCCCCTTGGCCCTTCTGTGAGTCATAGTCCCCCCCACACCCCTGAGCACTTTGGGAGCGGGGTGTGACACTGGCTGGCATCTCCTTCTATAGCCAACAGCTGAGTGGGTGCTGGGAGTGGGAGTAGGAGATGCTGACGCCTTGCCTCAGAGGGCTACTGGAGGCTAGAGGGTAAGGCCTATCCAGGTATCAGAGGGCTGACAGCAGAGACAAAGAGGCAGGGCTGGGACTGATATAGAAGGGGTTTGTGCTTTAATGGCAGCTGAAGGGAAGGAGAACAAAAATAGTAATTCTGGGGTGGGTGGGGTACAAGGAATAGCCCAGGCCAGCTGGGCCAAGGATGCTGGCTTCTTGTCCATGGGGCTGGTGTGTGTGCGCACATAGGGTGGCTGAAGTCCTGGAATTGAGGCCTCTTGGAGAGAAGGAGGGAAGAGAAACAGCTCAGAAGTCCATGGAGCTGTGGGCCAGGTAGTCCTTGCGGCCAATGTTGCTGACCTGCTTGGTCTGCATGGCCTCAAGTTTGGGGCAGTCAGTGATCCGATGGCCCAGGCCCCCACAGAAGGCACAGCCACGTTCTCCTGGAGGGATGGAGCAGGGTCAGCAAAGTCACATGGCCAGGATCCAGGCCCTGGACCTTGTCTCCCCTCCCAATTAGGTTCCCCTAGTCCACCAATATCTACTATAGATTTGTTCTGTGGTGTTCTGCCCGCAACCCCAGAGAACTTGCGCCTGTTCAGCATTTCAGCACTCACCTCCAATGTCCAGCATGGACTCATCTCCAGGGTGTAGTACTTGTAGCACAGGTGGTACCTTCTGCTTGGCCTCTAGCAGCAGGGCCTTGAGATCCATCAGCACTGACTCATCTGTGGGGAGGGTGGGGGGATATCAGGCCCTACCCTGGGTCCTGCAGTCAGAACCTGGTAGCCACAGGTGGAGGACCTGGGAGACAGATGAGTTGGCTCTGCTGACAGACTCACCACAGGCCTTGTTAATGAAGGTTGTAGCAATGCCTGTGTTTCCTGAGCGCCCTGTGCGGCCGATTCGGTGCACTGAAAGAGAAGAACAGAGCCTCTAGCTCACTGTACTGGGGCTGGGGACCTGGCCTGGTCCTTCTGTCTACCCCACAGCCCTCATCCCTCAAGTTCCCCACCATAGTTCTCGATTTCCTCAGGCATGTCGTAATTGATGACGTGCTGGATAGCAGGGAAGTCCAGGCCTTTGGAGGCCACATCTGTGGCCACCAAGACATCCTTCTTGCCCTCCCGGAATGCCTCAATGGCTTTGGTCCGTTCCTCCTGGTCTAGGGAGGGTCAGGTAGCAGCTGTCAGAGTTATGGTAGGAGTTTTGGGAGTAGAAGCAGGCAGGTCAGGCAGGGGAAGGGATTAGGTGAAGGGCTGCTATAGCAGCAGGGTCATGCTAATGCATGTACTGCCCTGACCTTTGCCCCCATGGATGGCAACAGCCTCAACCCCCTTGAGTAGCAGATACTCATGGATGGCGTCCACATCAGCCTTCTTCTCTGCAAAGATGAGCACCTATCCAGGAAGGCCAACTCCAGTCACAGGGTGTTCCTCCACCCTTACCCCAGAATGTTGTCCCTACTACCCTCTTCTTTGTCCTGGGACTCTGGCACTAGCCTGGACTGGCTGCACTCACAGGAGGGGGAGTCTTCTGCAGGCACTCAAGCAGGTACACCATCTTGGCCTCTTCCTTCACGTATTCTACCTCCTGCCAGACAGAGGTCAGGTCAGGTGATCCCATGGTTAGGCTCACCAGCCACGGCCCTGCCACAGAAGGCTAGGCCCCTAATCTGAGTCAGGAGGTACCCAGATGCCTCTTGCCACCAAGAGCTGGAACCCCTGACTAAAGGGCAAGGGTTCCAATCAAACATGAAGTGAACCCCTTTCTCCAATTAGTTTCTTCAGATCCAGCCCTCACAGGTGAGAGAATGCCCACCAGGAATGTCTCTCACCTGAATAACATCCAGGCTGGCGGCTCCAGCACGTCCCACATTGATGGTAACAGGTTTTACCAGGGCACTCTTGGCAAAGTTCTGAATCTTCTTTGGCATGGTAGCACTGAAGAGTAGAGTCTGCCGCTGGCCCTGAGGAAGGGTGGAGGCTGGGGCTGAAACACGCAGGGTTGGGTGGGGATGGGCCAAGGATGTGTAGGGGAGAGGTTCTAGGGATACTAAGCAGCTGAGACACAGTCCCTTTGAAGTAGGGGCAGAGGATGGGGCAGTGTAGGGGCCCAGGGTCCCCTATAATTGAATGTGGTATGCATGGGGAGAGAGACAGTACAGGAATCCCTGGAAAGGCAGGGGAAGGCACCTTGAAGTAGGAAAAGATGGTGCGGATGTCGCCCTCAAAACCCATGTCAATCATGCGGTCAGCCTCATCCAGGGCCAGGTAGCGACAGATGTCTAGGCTGACCATCTTCTTCTGCAGCAAATCCATGAGGCGCCCAGGGGTGGCCACCATCATATGTACACCACTGAGAACCAAGGAAAGACCCTGAGGTTGGGGCTACCTGCCTATCACCTACCAAGAGATGGCATCCTGCCTCTGTTCTGCCCTGATTTCTTTCTTGTCTCTCCTCCCCTGTCCTCTCCTTGTTACTCCCCATATCTGCCCTAAGTACATATGGCATATAAGAAGGGCCTACAGCCTTTTGGCCAGCACTTGGCCTGATACACCTTCCTCCTTTTGGGTCACTCCTCTAGCCCCAGAAAAGCTATACTGAAACCCTGTAGAAGCTTCACTCCAGGCTCCCGAAGCCCCTTTGGAGGCCTTGCTTGGCTCACTTTCCCAGTACTGAATTAATCTTCCCTGAGACTGAAAATGCCTCAGAAATAGGAATGGGGTCTGGTCTATCAGTGACCCCAAGGCTTGGTCCATGGCATCTGGCAATGTCTACTGCAGGCTGCACTGTGTGGAAAGGACATGCCACTGCGATCCATCCCTGTTCTAGTGCCCCAGCCTCCTTGGTTGACTACAATGAACCCTGACTTTTCTGGACACCACTGACCCCTATTAGTTTTCTGCCTGAACTGCCTCTCTTCAAAATTCAAATATCAAGGCTTGGGTTGTGGCTCAGTGGCACAGCGCTTGCCTAGCACGTGTGAGGCACTGGGTTCAATTCTTGGCACCACTTTATTTTATGTATAAATACATAAAATAAAGGTCCATCTATAGGTAATAAAATTTTTTTTGGGGGGGTATTGGGGACTGAACTCAGGGGCACTCGACCACTGAGCCACGTCCCCAGCCCTATTTTGTGTTTTATGTAGAGACAGGGTCTCACTGAGTTGCTTAGTGCCTCACCATTACTGAGGCTGGCCTTGAACTCGCGATTCTCCTGTTTCAGCCTCCCTAAGTGCTGGGATTACAGGCTTGAGCCACCGCGCCCGGCTTAATAAAAATATTTAAAAAAAAATTCAAATATCACCATCCCCGCAGAGCTTTCTCTGACCTCCTACTTTCAAGATGTCTAGTAAAGGTAGGCCATTCCATTTGCTGTGTTCCCACAGCACTTGACCATACTTCTCTGTCTCACCCCAACCCACCTCCCCATAAGACTTTCGGATCCCCACAGGAGACTTCTGTGAGGGTCTGTGAAATGGCTAAATTAAGCTTATCTGGGGACTTTGGGGAGGCTTGTGGGGCAAGGGTGCCTGTACATACTGTCGAATGGTTTCCATCTGCTCTTTGACAGACATGCCCCCAATGCAGAGAGCACAGCGCAGGAGAGGTGAGCTGTCCTCCTGCAGCAGGCGGCAGTAATACTCCAGGATGCCATGGGTTTGCCGGGCCAGTTCCCGCTGTAGGCACAAAGACAAGGCTGGCACCAGAAGGTGGTCCCAGTCTCTACCTTGCCCTCCAGGCCAGCCTATCTTACCGAAGGGCAGATGATGAGTCCATAGGGCCCCTCACGCTTAGAGAAAGGCAACCGCTTCTCTTGTTCCAGACAAAACATGATGACGGGCAGTGTGAACACCAACGTCTTGCCTGACCCCGTGAAAGCAATGCCAATCATGTCCCGGCCTGAAAGACTGTAGGAGAAGATAGTCTGAGGGCCGGGTCCAGCAGAAAATAGAAACTACTTTTCCAGTCACACATCTGGTCATTGCTTCTCCCTGTCACTGTTCTCTTCAGGGACCCCAGGTCTATGGTCCATACTCACATGGTAGGGATACCTTGGATCTGAATAGGTGTTGGGTGGAGGATGCCTTTTTTCTTTAGGCCTCGCAGGATGGCTGTGGGAAACAGCAAGTGCTTTATCAGAGTACTCGAGCCTATTAAGATTAGCACTTCCCTATAAGTTCCAAGTGATGAAACAGGCTCAGGGAGAGAGAGGAGAGGAAAGAGAGATTTGTCCAATGCCCATGGGCTTGCTGGAGCCAGTATTCATACCCACAGCTGTCTAAGCCCATAGCACTTTCCTAGTGAAACTCTGTAACAACATAGGACAGAGAACATGTACAGTTGGGGCAACTGAAAAATAAGCCTAAAGATATCCTGTCTCAAATCTCTCCAGTCCCATTGTCTGAACTCAACACTGACACTGCTGAGCTCAGCGGAGACTAAGACACACCTCACAGAGACTTGATTATAAAAGTGTAGTGTTTCCTCCCTGTTCCCAGATACCTGCAGGAAACTTCATTTCCTTGAAGCTCTTGATGGGTGGTGGGATACCATCTCCCTCCACCAGGATGTGGTACTTCTTCCGAACTCGCTCATGCCGCTCTTCAGACATGCTCAGGACATAACGGGGTGGTGTCCAACTGTGGGGTGGGTGGTAGGGTTCAATAGAGGCCCTAGAACAACTGGCTTTGGGGTGTCACAACTAGTCTCAGCCACTCACCATCCTAAGTAAGGGCAACTGAAGAGATTGGAAAGACATACCTGGTTTTGATTGGGTCATCATATGTGATGCCCTTGGCCATCTCCTTCACTGACATCAAGGCTGAGAAGACAGACAGAACTCAGGGCTGGCTCCTGCTTCCCAGAGGCCAGATCCTATGAGATATTAAATGCCTGGGGAGATGGTTCAGTCCACTTCCTTATTGTGCTAGCTACAACTATACCTCGGCCTTCAGCCACACTCTCCAAAATCTTCTCTTCTTCCTTTAGCTGCTTCTCCTTGGCAGATTCCTTACGGGCTGAGAAAAGAACCCAAAGATGTCAGACACCAACACAATGCACTAGGCTTGGTTTCTACCCTCCTGTCCAGGCAGTGTTGCCCAATCCACCTTCAGCCTTCTCTTTGAGGTGCTGATGCTGATCCAGGAGGCTGACGTTTGACTGAGGGCCCAGCGGGATGTCGTCCTCATCTCCTCGGGGCTCACTGCTGCTGTCCTGCTGCTCCTCTTCTGCAGCTCCCTTCCGTCTTCGCTGCAGCAGTTTCTGGAGCTAAGGTTCCACTAGTGTCTCTTAGAGTCAAGTCCAAAATGGTGTGTGTGTGTGTGTGTGTGTGTGTGTGTGAGCGGGGGGTGGCACTGGTCCCCAGGAAGACTGCATCAGGATCCCGGCTTTTGGTGCGGGTCCTGTGCCCGGCGGCGCAGAACTAACTGCCTTACTCTACTCCTCAGGCCAGGTCACCAGTTCCCCCTGTGCCTCGGGGCCGCGCTCTGGTGAACTGAAACTTAGTTCTCAGATCTTCTTGGTACCTCCTTGAGGCCAGTGCCTCCTCCAATCCCACCGAAACCCGGTGGTCACGCCCCTATTCCTCCTCCGACCCCGGTCCCTCACCAGTAGTTGTCGGCGCTGTCGCAACGGCACATAGGGCACGTAGTCTTCGTCGTCCTCATCCTCATCCTCGGAGCGGCTTCCTCCCGTGGTCGCGTCGTCGGGGCGGGCACGCTATAGATACGCGAGTCAGACCCAAACTCCTTATCGCCCCTGCCTTCGCTCCCGCCCCCCACCCGCGTGGGACCTAGCCTCGTTCCCACCTTGCGCTCGGGTTCCGACTCCTCCATCCTTTGTCGCACGCATGCGCTCCACAGCGAAACCACGCCTCATCTTTGAGCGAGATCCAATCCGATGTGAAGAAGCGGACGTTGGCGCCTAGCAACGACCTAGGAGAGCCGGATCGCGCAGAGGGACAAATTTCCTCTTGAGGTGCGGGCCTGTGAATGGCTACACATCTGTTGCGGGGGTGTAGGGTAAAAGCGTCAGGTACAGCACTTGGGACACTGGAGGATTTGGAGCATGCACAAAGGTTCAAACCCCTCCAGAGGAAAACTCCGAGTGGAGACTGATACGAAAGGGAGGAAAAGGGTTGCCTGCCAGGTGCCTAGCCGCACCTAAAGCGAACATTAAGTCCACTAATGACCGGGAGCTCCTAGATCTGGCAAGCTGGGAGCCTGCCAGTGTCTCCGCAGGAGTAGGGTGGGGCTTGCTGAATAAATGACTCGGAACACCCACAACGGCTCTCACTGGTGTCATTTCTGAGACAACACTGTGAGTGGTGAGAGATAAAATTCTGATGACAGTGGTTTTTAACTGTACATACGTAAATGATGATTGTTATGAATGCTATAATAAGAGATCCGAGTGACCAACTGCCCGAGAAACTAAAAGACTTAAGAGCATTTGAGTTTCCAGGGAAGTGTGGGAATCTCATTGCAGGGAGTGGAAGAGAGGCGTCCTGAGCAAGAGTGCAGCAGGAATAAAGGTCTGGTGATAGGCTGGGGTAGCCACGGCTATGGTTGGAAAGGGATACTGGGACCAAATGATGCAGGGCAGTGGCCGTTAGGAGTTATAAATTGAACTTTATTGGGGACTTGTAAAGAGGAATGATATGGTGCTATTCTTTCCTTCGTTCATGTTTAATAGGAGTAAATGCTGGGCACTGTGCATAGTGCCAAAACATATAAAGGATGAACAAGACACACTTGGCATGAGATATTTTGGATTAGTTGAGAAGACAGAAAATGTACCGTGTTTGGAAACAAAGACAGGATAAATGGTTTCTCATCTGAGATGTGAATAAATAGAAATTTATGAAGGAAGATAATTGGGGAAGAGGGAAACATGAGCAAAAAATGTTGGGAATCCTACAGGCAGTAGGCCTAACTAGAGGCTGGGAGTGAGTGCTAAGAGTCAAGCATCCAGGCACAAAAGACCCTGAATGCCACTCACATAAGCCTTTCTCTGTAGGCAAATGGACTACTTGATCAGATCTGCTTATTTGGCATGATGGAGCAGTATTTTGGATAGCTATGTCAATCCAACTTTAAGGCAGGAGCTTTGTGCAAGAATGGCAGGGAGAGGAACACAAATAAATAGAAGATAAAGGTTTCACAGGGAAGCGTTTACACTTCTCAGAGACTGGAACAGATCAGAGACCAGGAACTGCTTGCCTGTGGCCAAATGCTCTGTTTCCCTTTAGAAAACACATTCACTCAGTATCATGGTGGGGCTCAACCTGGGGGAGGGGAGGGGAGGTTGTGGTTTCTGGTCCTGCTCATAAAGCTCCATAGAGCCCTCTTAGCAGTTATAGAACTCACCTGTAGATGTGGAACACCTCACCCACATAAGCTCAAGTTAAGAGTTGGTTTTAGTGGAGAGAACTACTTTGGAGACAAGGATTTGGACATAAATGTATGTAAGGCATTTTAGCATACACATATTTAAATCTGAATTTCCAAACTACCTCCATTTGGGGGATGAGATGGTATGCTCAGCTTTACAGACTGGTTCATTATCTCCTTAACTCTCAAGTCCTTAGGCTACATGTCCCATTCCCTCTAGGAAATCAGATCTAATTTATAAAACATCATTTCACCCTCAACTTCCCCTGACTACATTAAGGCAGTGTAAGGAACCTATAATTTGCCAGGCTCTAGGGTACTGTCTGTAAAGGCCCAGGACCTTTTCTAGATCCTTGCCTGCAGAAAGACCATATCTAACTTGCTTCAAATCACTCATCTTGCAAAGGGGGAAGCTGAGATATAAAGCTGGGAGGGGCTGCTTCAGGCTTACATACCAGAGTCCCTCCAACAGGTGGAAAGGGCACAGACCCCCACAGTTATATAGGCCTGTGCTCAGTCCTGCTTGGTCAGAGTTCAGTGGAATCACTTTCCTCATCTGTAAAATAGTCTAACTGATCCACTTAGGATTGCTTTGAAGAATTCTAAGGATTTAATAGAAACTATGCCAAACTGTGACAATGGTACCTGCTCCATAAGATTAGTGACTAAGGTGATCCCATGCTTCTGAGTATATTTGTTACCCCACTCCCTACCCAGACCAGCAAATCACCATTCACATCAACTCTGTGTCCAAATGTTGCTTTATCTTTCAGCATGAAAGATCTTCACAGTATCAAAAGTAAAGAATTGAAAAAAATAAAATAAAAACAAAAACAAAAAAAAACTGAACACAAGAGAGCAGTGTTGGGCCAGCAGTACCATCAGCCCCTGGCCCACAGCACAGGCCAGCCCAGTCCCCAGGTTCTGAGTGTGGAGGCTGCATAGCACCAGGAAGCGGCTCTGCTGAGGTCCTGAGGGACCCTAGCACAGCACAGCATCCATTCAGCGTTTGGTTGGTCCAGGATGGCAGGAGCAGGGAGGGTCAGGGCAGGTGGGCAGGACACGTGGAAGGAAAAACTGTAGACCTTCAGCTGGCAGTCGGGGCCTCAGGATGCCCTGGAGAAGCTTGACATAGGCAGGGCTGAAAAAGAATAAAAGCAGGATCACAGTGAGAACAGTGCACGCCCAACCTATGCTGACTTTGGGTCCCTATGGAGGTAAAAATGGGCTCCTATTTTTATTCCTTAGGCTGAAAATGCTGAACAGATTTCCCTGGATCACTTCTAGCAGAACAAGGTTAAGACACTGTAGGGGTGGGTAGGGAGAACCCTAGTCCTGGGGTTCTGGCAATTTGAGGGATAGTTTCTGAAGATCCTAGGACCCCTGCTGCAGAATATCCTTCTGGGCCAGGGCTAAGTAGCCAAGAAGCTGCTAGTTATCTGCTCTCCCACTGGCAGGTTCTGCACTCATACTCCTGCCTTAGGCTCTAGGGACACAGCCTGGGCTAGGTTCCAAGTCCATGCTAGCACTGCTTTCTTATACACAGGGACTCCAATCCTGCCTGGAGGATGTTTTAGAAAAGAGATCAGCCAAGGTGGGAAAAGATGGTTGGATACAGCTTCCTAAGCGACAGTGGAATTTGGCTTATGGGAGATGTGACCCTTTTTCTCTCATTAGGAACAACAGATGAAGTGCCTGGGTCTCTCCTAATCCTGGTTCTGTGGAGGTGGAAAAAAGAGTCAGGACGACACCTTAACCCTGGAAGATGTTCCTAGGGTGTGGATATCTTGTGGATTAGAGAGCCCAGCATCCCCAGCAGAGAAGGGCTGAGGGGAGTCTAAATAAGACAATCCTGATGCAGGGACAGTACAAGGATGTCACAAGGAGCACAGCCCCAAAGGCTGCCCTGGCTTCAGGTTCTCCAGGCTGTCGCTAGGGAGCTGAGGGTCCAGGAAGCCTGCTACTTCAGCCCAGAGAGCTGTCCTGGAACTAGAAAGAGAACAGGGACAAGTGGGGAACTTGGGGGCAGAAGTGATGAGCTCAGCCCACCTACCCCAGCTTCCCACTGTCTTGAGGATAAGTGTACAGTTGCCAGCCAGAAAAGGACTAATCCCAGGGACACAAATTAGGGTTAAGACAGGGAAGTGCACAACTAAAAGGCCCCAAGCCCAGCACTAAGGTGTACCTGCTAGCTGCCCTTTTCTGCACTAAGGTTTCCAGACAAATGCCTTCTTTAGTATTCTGTACCCAGTCTAAGAATATCATCCAATGTCAATATTTCAGACAAGGCAGATGTGGTGGTATATGTCATTCCAGAGATGTGGGAGGCCAAAGAGTGAGGATTGCAAATTTGAGGCCAGTCCCAGCAACTTTTAGCAAGACCCTCAGCAATTCAGTGAGACCCTATTTAAAAGTAAAAAATAAAAAGGACTGGGGATGTAGCTCACTGGCAAAGTATCCTGGGTTCAATTCCAGTACCAAAAAATATAAAAAGTTAAATTTTGAAATTGAAAAAAAAAAAATAGGAACTGTGCATGTGGCTGGAGGGAAAGCCAGAGCCATCTGGAGGCTGGGTCTCTTCTTCCTGAGGCAGGTTGGTTACTATCCTCCTCAGGGAACTTGTCCCACAATAAAATCCTCCATATTTGAACAATCTACAAAGCCTTGTTCTCACTCATCTGCCCTTCAGGGCTCCTTTGGGCTGGCTATTTTCACATTGCTTTAGTTGGAAGCCACTTTCTTAGTCTGCATTGAAGAACAAGACTAAGCAAGTGGGATCCAAACCCAAGTCCTGATTGTATAAGGAGCAAGGGCAGCCCCATGGGTCCTGCAACTGCCTGGGCACTTGGGAGGCAGCTGGTAGAGAGCTTTGGTGGTGATAGCCCAGGGATGGCAGTCCACGAAGGGGCCCTGCAGGAGGAGGGCCTGGCTAGAAAGGAGTGGTGGAGGAAAAGAGGCCTGGGATGAGTGGCTGCAGGAAAAGAGATGGGGTCTAGACTTTTGGACACTTGTCAACTAGCTGTGTGGAGTTGTTGTAGAGGTACAGGGACCAGGGTCAACAAGCCCCAAATCCAAACCCTTTGTCCAGAGCAGAGAGTGGCCCAGCAGGGCACATAAGGTGGCAGAGAGCAGGGGATGCAAGTAACTTGGGGTCTCTACCTCACTGAGCTGTGCTGGGAGCAGTTTTCTTGAGGCTAAAGTTGGTCCAGTTCACAGCAACTTTCTGACGAGTTTGCTTTGCTGAATCCAAACAGAACCTGTTGGGAGACAGGAAGAAGCACTTTAGAGGTTCCCTTCCTTCCTCATTGGACCTCTCTTCCAGACACTAGGTGTTCCACTAAGAAACCAGTTCGTGTAACACAACCTTTGTGCTCCCAAGTTATCAGGGTCTGGCAGGCAATGGGAATTTTGCTGGCTCAAGAATCAATGCCCATGAGGCCAGGGGGACAGGAAGTCTACCCAAGATACAAGTTCTTCCTTACCTCATATTTCACTTTCTGGTATCCTGGGCTGGCTTCTATTCCTCTAAGTATGCTTGCTTCCCTCACCCTCAGACCTTGGTACATCCTGGCCACACTTCAAATACCTTCTTGCTTTCCCTGGCCAACTCTGTCTTAATTTTCAAGTTTTAGCTTGGGTATCATCTCTTCTAGGAAGGCTTTCTGGCCTGCCTCTCCCCCGCCCCAGCTTGGTTTGGAGTCCTCATTCTCTTCCCATCCCATAGCCCCATCATGCCCTTACACTTCTAACAGCACTGATCACTATACTTCTGGATCTCTCATTGTCTAGATTGCCCCCAGATTCCAGCCCAGGCATGGTAGAGGAAATACAAGTGAATAAACAAAGTGACTAAAAGCTGGAAAAAGCCCAGATTTGGGGCCTGATGTGCTGCCTCTTCCCCATGCCTTGCACCTTCCCTGATGTCCCATTCTGGGAAGTGGTTCCCTGGGTTCCATCAGACCAGCTAGGTGGCATGTTCTGGAGGGGTAGTGAGGTACCCTAAAGGGCCAGGGAGTAGGCCTTTCTGAGGTCCAAGGTGCAATGGGGCTCCCCTTGCAAAGCGGGAGAGTTGGAAGCCCACACCTACCTCTTGAAGTACTCCACCTCGCGGTCAGTCTCATCCATCTCCGCCCCATCCATGTCCTTGGGCAGGAATACATCGTCTAGGAAGACAGAGCCAGGAGGGCTCAGTGCCCACAGCCAAGCCTCTGGGATCATCCTCTGGGGGCAGCACTGCCCGTACATGAGGACTGCCCTCCACCCTGTGGCCTGGTTGGGGTGTGGGGCCAGATATTTGGTTCCTGGTGCACTCACCCAACGAGGAAGCTGATTTCTCTTGCTTGTTGCGGCTCCGCCGGCTGCGGCTCTTGCTCTGGGGCAAGCTCTGTGGCCTTGCTAGGCCTGGGGGTTGTACAGACTCCGGCTCCAAAGGGCGTGCCTTGACCTCACCTGACCAGTTCCGCCAGGAGTTGCCCTTCTCCTTCTCAGTTTTGGGGCTGTCAGCCCAACCTGATACTGGCCGGCTCCCACGGCTGCCCTCTCCAGCCTCAGGACAGCTGCCTGTGTTGGGAAGCTCTGGGGCCTTGCCTGCCTGCTTGGGGCCAGACATCTGGCTCTTGGCACTGGGAGCCTCTATGTTGGCTGGAGGCTGGGAGGCCAGGTTCACCTCACTCTTCTTGGACTGACTGCCCTGTTTCTTGCCTTTCCGTGGCTTCCCACCTGTGGCCACAGGCTCAGACAGCTCCTGCTTGCAACTGGGGACCTCCTTTGAGCTTGGATCCTCAGAACTAGGGTTGCCTGGTTTGGGTGTCTTGACCCAAATCACTCTGGACAGGTTGGGCACAGTGTTGAGTCTCCTCACTAGCCCATTCTCAGGGATGATACCAGGAGGGGGGGCCCTCACCTCTGTCCATGGTGGGTGGGAGCCTCTCATTTCTGCCCATGGTGGGGCTGGCTCACCTAGCGCTTGTAATGTGTGGCTCTGGGGAGAACCCAAAGTCAGAGGGGACAGGTCAAGGTTGATGTCAGGTCGTTGTTCTGAGGAGCCATTGAGGTTTGAAGGTGGTAGAATTTGGGGCTCAGGCTCAGCAACCCCTTCCTTAGAGAAGCCATTGTTGTCCATACTGAGCTCACACACACTGAAGCTGGCACGGATGGAGTCTTTGACAGTGTTCTTGATCTCCTGCAGACGACTGCTCAGGAAGCTGTTGACCCGATCCAGTTCTTGGTCAGGCCACTCCAAGAGCCTTTCCCTGGCAGGCCTCGGCTCCTGGCTTCCAGCAACACGATTTGCTTGCTTCAAAGCTTCTGCTGCCAACTGAGCCTTCTCTTTTTCCTGCCAATACAAAAGGCAGTTTCAGAAGAGGTCTGAGGATCCAGGTGCCAGACACAATATGACACCTGACACAAAATTCTGGGGCCCAGCTTTGCCACTAACTTGCTAGAGGCACAGCCTCACAATACTGGCCTACTTCCTGACAATGCAGGAATGAGGGTGAAATGTAATCAGACAGGTTTGCCCTCCCCAGAGAGTAAAGTTTTTATAGTTTGTTTAAACCAAGCCCCCATGTTGGTCCTACAGCCTAAGAAGGCTATGTATGACTCAAAGAGACAGGTTCTGCTTCCCAGGCCTGAGTTGTGTGTGAGCTTGAGCAATTCATACATTTACCAATTGGGTCCCTGTAGACTCATCAAAATGGGGACAATAATTCTGAAGACAAAAATGGAGATTCATGTGAAGAACATGGCTGCTGGAGAGGCAGTCTCTCCAATTTGGCAGCAGCAAGGGAAAAGTCATATAGTCTTAAAAGAAGGGAGATGTGGGTGCTATGAGACTGTCACAGGAGATGTGACTGCTCTGGGTGGCTGGGAATGCACGTGCCCTCCTGATGCTATGCCTGAGTGCCTCTCACGACTCAGTTGGCCTCAAGTCATTGAGGCCACATTCAAAGTGTGCCCAATGGCATACATGGACAGCCATACTAGGCCCTGGCATCAAGGGAGGCTCTAGAAGCTGGACCTTGCCAATAAGCTTTGATGGACTCTGATCTAGAGAATGGTAATCAATTTGTTGGCCATCACCCCCACTTCAAGGCATCAGCAGGCAAATAAGGCCTTTAGAGGGAAACAGACAGGAAAACCCTTGGGAAGGATGTGGTGGTAGAACACCTGGTGCTGGATGACTTGCATCACTTCCGTATTTTCATTTGATTTGGGAACGGAGGGGGAGAATGGGAAAAAAGAATCTGAGGAGAAAAAAAAAGCTTGCCACTGCCTTAGAGTCAACTTAAAAGTGGGTGACCCTGTATCCTAGTAGGCAGGCATTTATTCTTTCATCTCATTTGAACGCTGGCTCTATGATTGACTAAGGTCAGCTGTCCCTTGGGGGACCTTGGACAAATCACTTATTTTCTTTGAACCTTAATTTTCCAGATTGTGACTTAGGGAGAAAAAGTACCTCTACCACATAGGGTTGCTCTGAGGATGGCCAGAAAAGTCTGTGCCAAGTTCCTTCCTCATGTGTTAAGGCTACATATGCCTTGGTAATGGGGGCTCAAGTGAGCAACAGTGTAGCCTGAAGCAGGATTTCTGTGTGTGGGGCTTGAAGGACATGAGAGGCCAAGGGCTCAGAGGCCCTTTCCCCTTACTCCTTCCCTACACCAGCACAGCTTTGCTTTCAGTTGTTATAGACTAGAGATTCCATGGAAGATTTCACTCAGAGAAAAAAAATTTTACTGCTGAATCAGAAAATCTGAAAGGTACTAGTGTGGAGGGAGTGCACCAGCACGACATACACTCTGACACCAATAGGAGAAAGAACAGAAATGCACATCTTTTGCTACATACCAGGAACCTGACTCCTTTTTACTATCCTTGCTGCACTGTGATTTTCAATTTATAGATGAAGAACCTTGACTCTGGGAAGAATACGGAACTAGCTCAAGGTTACATGGCTAGTAAAATGATAACACACCAGGAATGATTTTCAGAAGTTGCCATGACTTTCAATTCCATTTGCCAACCATTTACTAACCATCAACTGTGAGGCAGTGTGCTAGGCTATGGGTACACAGCCATGTAGGAGACATGGTCTCTGCCTCACTTACTTTAGTCAGCTGGGGGAGAAGACATGTAAACAGGCTGTTTAATTCAGAGCTACAGAGAGATGATGATGCTCCTCCCTCAGACTGGGTCATCAGAGAGTGCCTCCTAGAGGAAGCACTGAAGGCTGAGTGAAATTATCCTGGAGAAAGTTGAGACAAGTACTTTCTAGACAGAAGGAATAGCAAGCATAAAAGCTAGGAAATGGAAAAGTGTATCATTAGGGAACACAAACCATTCAAAGGTACACTCAGAGTCTCAATTTTATTTTATTTTATTTTGTGGGGGAGGGGCTGGGGCTGGGGAGGCAGGTCAGAAAGGAGAGGCTGAGACATGAAGTTAGCAAGCTAAGCAGGGGCTGGATCCCAAAGAGCTCTGCAGGCCACACTGGGTTCTGGTTTGAGCCTGAGGACAATGTTCAGCCACTTAATGCTCTGAAAATAGAGGCAGTAGGTGGAGCAACTGGGGAAAGCAGCATAAATAGGACTTTTGGTATTGGGTAGGGAAAGAATGAGATGCGTTGAGAAAACACTGCCAACCACTATGGCTGCTATAGCAGCTTCCATAGACCAAGCATTCACGTGTGCCAGGCATCCTGCCCAACCTTTTTGTGCATCATTCCATTTCATCCTCAATAATCTGACTTAAGTTCTCCTGTTATTCTCATTTTATGGATGAAGAAACTGAGGCTTAGAGGTTAAGTGATTTGCCCAAGGTCATACAGCAAGTGTGGCAGAGCAGAGCTTCAAACTGAGGTCCAACTGCAAGGCCCACTGCTCTCAGTCAGTACAATGCACTCCTCTAGGATGGCACCTGGAGGTGAGCTTTGGTTCAGCAATTCAGGGTGGATGGTGGTGCCACTGACTAGACAATGGAGAAAGATAATGAGCTCAGTTTGGGATATGCTGAGTTTGAGGTGTCTGGGGGACATATGTGAGGAGGAGCCCAGTAGCAGTAGACGATGTCAATTTGAAGTGCAGGGAGTATAGTGCAAACTCCATGGCTTCCCTCTCCCAGGGAGATGTACTCAAGAGGGCGGGCCAGGTGCTCACAAAGAAGACAGAAAGCAGTTTGAGAGAGAGGTGAGGAAACTGGAGAAGATGGTGTTCCCACTGCTTTTTCCCTGGCCTTGTTTGGCTGAGGGTGAAGGAGCCAAAGACAAAGTTTGAATAGGAAAACAAAATGTCAAAGGTTGCTAAGTGGATAAATATAATTTGGATTTAGCAACAAGGAAATCAGTGTGACTCTGTGAAGGGGACTGAGAACAGTCTGCAGTGAACTGACAAGGGGAAAGGTGAAGACAGTAAACAGAGACATTGTTTTTCAAGAAATGGTGGCTTTGATGAAAGGAAAGGGACAGGAGATGCCACATTTGGTTGTTTTTTTTTGTACTGGGGATTAAACTCAGGGGCACTCGACCAGTGAGCCACATTCCCAGCCCTATTTTGTTTTATGTAGAGACAGGGTCTCACTGAGTAGCTTAGCACCTTACTGTTGCTGAGGTTGGCTTTGAACTCGTGAACTCGCAATTCTCCTGTCTCAGCCTCCCAAAGTGCTAGGGTTACAGGTGTGCACCACCACGCCTGGCCAAGGCCACAAGCTTGAGGAATAGTCTGCTTTGGAATGAGAGCAGTGAGCACAGTCACAGGCAATGGTAACTGGCCCAGGAGAGGCTGCGGCTCCAGAGCAGGTGTCCTGGTGCTGGGTTGAGGGGTCAAAAAAGGACCACCTGGGGGCTGGGATTGTGGCTCAGTGGTAGAGCGCTTGCCATGCATGCGTGAGGCACTGGGTTCGATCCTCAGCACCACATAAAAAGAAATAAAATAAAGATATTGTGTCCATCTACAACTGAAAAAATATTTAAAAAAAAAAAAAAAAAAGGGACCACCTGGGTTTGGGTGAGAAAGGGCTAATTCTTCTCTCATGACGAGGAAAGGAAGATTGCAGGTGGGGTGATCATTTGAGAGAATGCCTGTCCAATGGCTTTTTTCCTTGTTGACACAGCAAGTGGTTATTTGCCAAAAGTAAGGGGGAGAGAAGGACCATGAAGGACCTAGAGGTTGGAGAATGGAGTTCTGACAAAGATGCTGTATGAATGGGCATAAGGTGGAGCAAGATGACTAGGGAGGTATAGGAGGCTGGCCAGGCAATGTGGGGGCTCAGGCAAAGGGAGAACACCTGGTCAGGAGCCAGGTCATGCACTATTTTTGAGGTATAGGAGGGGAAGGACGATTCTTCTGAGTGGGTGTTGACAGAAGGGCAATGGGGCAAGGAACTGAGAGTACTGGCAAGAGAGTGACTGAATGATGGGTCAGTTCACTTGTTTGTTTACCAATATTTACTCAATTCAAGAGTGAGTGCTAGATTAGTCTGAGCATAAGAGAAAGGAACAGGTGACAGTCTTCAGTGGAGGAGGTTACAGATGGCAGGGCCAGGAATACAGCTTCAAAAGATGAGGGGTTAGTACATAAAGGATGAGAAATAGACATCTGGCTTTATTCATCTCTCAAAGTGGGAACGAATAAGCAGTCGTTATATGGCTGCTCAGAAAGCGGGTTTTGATAGATAGCCAGATTGTAGTTAACTCTGGCAGGTGGAAGGACTTCAGGGTGAAGGCTGCTGTCTAAACAGATGACAACAATAACTGTCTCTGACCTGACATTGCAACTGCCCATGTATGTCTGTCCCTGCTTGTGGAGCCATGATTTTATATCTGAGAGGGCAGAGATGCTTGGTTTGTGGGTATCCTGGCCTCTAGGCTGGGCCTAGCAGACAGTGGCTGTGCAGCAGGCTTTAAAATGAGTGAAAAGAGCACAACAAATAGAGAAATATTGAAGGTGTGGTGGGAATATAGCAAAGAATTCCCTCAGAGGGCTGGGGATTTAGCTCAGCTGATAGAGTGCTTGCCTTGCATGCAAAAGGCCATGGGTTCAATCCCCAGCACAAACAAAACAGAACAAACCCCAACAACAACAAAAAACCCTCAGGAAGTCTGCAGAGGAGGAAACATCTGAACTGAGCCTGCAGGGACAGCTTATCAAGAAAAGGTGAGTGAACAGTGTGATGAGTTAAGGGGAATGGCACAAGTTTGTGAGAAGCACACCTACGCCTGGAAATTGTTGAGGGTATCCTCTGGGGATCTGAGGACAGCTGCCCTAAGAGGCCAGAAAGACCACTGCAGCTCACTGAACATCTCTGGCTGGCAACTTTGAATAGGAGCATAAAAAGTGCTGACCATTTTCTGAAGGCGGCAGTGGAACTCCTTGGCTTAATACTTCAGGTTGCAGAAGGATCTTAGTAATTCTTTGGGCTGGAGAAAGATGGAAATCACATCTGCCTTCCAGAGCTCTAGGGTTGTTTGACCACCCCGGAACTAGGAACTAGCTGTCAAACCCAAATCCCTTTGATGCTGAACTTCTGAGTGTGGCACTGTGCAGATGCAGCGGGGACAGGTGGATGAAGAGGTAATAAAGCAGCAGGGAATACTCCATCAAGCTCTGGGACTCAACTGGCAGCAGGGCTGCTCAGGAATAGCTCCCCAGGTTCAATCTTTAGCCCTGAGGACCATTTTAATCCCATGGCTTCAATTACATCTTTGCATTGGCAGCTCCTACCCCTGTACCTCCATCTCCATGCTGACATTTCATGGGAACCTCTGAGTCAATGTGCCCCAATTGCATTCAGTCTTCTGCAAATGCCATCCTGGCTCAGTGAAAGGCACCACCATCATTCTGTCATCAGATCACCCAGGCCTGTCACTTCTGCTTCTTTTGCAATTCTCTCTTCTTTTGAAGCCCAGCCCTCAATTATCTCTCCCTTGGCCTGTCTTTTCCTAGCTGAGGCATCAAATTCTAGGTTTTCCTGCCTGGAGTATCACCCTTCAGTTTACCTTCCATACCACCATACCACAATCGGAGTACAGATCTCAAGCACACTCTCTGATGACAACCGTCCAGTAACATCCCCTCACCTGGAGGCTAAAGTCAAAGCTCATCTTCAGCTGGGCCTCTGAGGCCCTCCCTTGCCTCCACTGTGTTTTGCCTCTCTGTTTTCAGCTTTGGTTTTATCAAGCTGCTGTGGAGTATGCTGTGCCAGCTGCCAGGAGGCCCTCCTGATGTATGTGTCCTCACTCCCCATGACTCTGCTCCCAAGTCAGCCTCTTGTAAAGCCACTTCCAGGCAGGATGGGGGACTTCCCTCATTCCAGTGCTTGTCATACACAATGTACTTGTCCAGTTTTGTGTGTCTCCCCAGTGGACCGAACTTCTCCCAGATGAGAACTTAAATGCATCACACTTTGGCTCCCAGTGTTTATAGGAGTGTTTGCTGAATGAATAAATGACCAAATGAAGCAAGTCCTCGGCTTGGAGGAATCCAGTAAGCAGCTTCTGAGGCCAAGAAACATTTTTCCTCCATTCACTTGCCCCCAGACTCTCTGACCCTAATGCCTCCCAGACTCATTCAGACCTTCCCAGAGCAGTGAGCTGTGCCAAGGCCTTTGGCAGCAAGCACCATTCATGCCCCAGAAGTCTTGGGGCTTGGGGTGAGGGATTCCTCAGGGAGGAGAGGCAGTAGAGCTGAGCTCCCCCCACACCCACCTTCTTTTTCAGCTTGTGCCGGGCCCGCTTGGCGGCCCTGGCGCTGTTGGGGACTTTGGGCTCCGTGCTGTTGATGAATTCCAGCAGCTCATCCACATCTCGGTGGTCCACGGCGGGCTCCCCAGGGATCCCGCCCAGGGCGCCCCCCTTCATGGGCAGCTCCTCTTTCCGCCTGGTCAGCCTTGAGCGGAGCTTCTCCCGGATCTCAGTATAATTCCGACTCGTCGGGGCAGCGGGTGGCTGGGGGAGGGGGAGGTGCTGACATTACACCCTGGGCCTGGGAGGCCCGTAGCACTCCCACCCGCTGGCACCAAGTATGTGGTGAGAAGCGAGACAGCTGTTCTCCCTACCATCAGCCACAGAGGCCAAATGTCTGGGCTCTGAGCCGAGACAGCCAGGGGTGAAGGGAGTGGGAGGAAACAGGGCAGAGCTGGGCGAGCACGGACTGGGGAGCCAGGCTAGCAGGTTTGAGCCTGGACTTCATCACTTGAAAGTTGTATGACCTTGGGCGAGTCACCGAGTCTTTGTGAGCCTCAATTTTATCATCTCTAAAATGAGGATAACAGTGCCTAGCTCAGAGGCAACTGGTTGTTGAATTACTTTCATTCCTCCTATCCTCAGCTGCTCTGCCCTAACCGGCAGCCCTTTCCTCTTCACCTTATGAGACTTCTGAACTGCTTTCTCCCCTGTGCAGAGACAGCATGTACTCTGATCTGAGTCTCCTTCCTGGCGCCGTCTGTGCTCACGGCCTGTCCCTTGGCTGGCTGTCACACTTGGGGAACTGAGAGCCTTTTTGCTTCCACTCTGCCTTCATCACGCACAAGCGTTCACTTCTCTGGGATTACACACGTATACATACTCATCAGAATCATAGCTTTCTCTCTGCCATTTCCTTTCCTTTTGCCTAAAGAAAAAAAGTCAATCTTAAGAGAAACCACGAGAACAGCAATGGTAGCAAAATGTTAAAAAACCCCAACCTCATAAATGTGCCCTGAAGCTCAAGTGAGCGAATGCAGGTGCCAGGACTCACAGAGTCCAAGTGCAGTGATTATCACCATGATGAGGGGTCTCTGGGAAGAGCAGGGTACTCCTTTGCTCACCTTGGCTGGCCCCCAGCCCTGTCCAGCCCAGGCAGGCTCACTCACCGCATTGTGGCCGAAGAACTCACAGTAGCAGCAGTCACAGAACTTCCCGTCTCTCTGGTGGGTGGAGGATGAGGTGCAGGAGCTTCGCTCAGAGCTGCTATCCTCTTCTTCACCCAGTCCCTCATCTGCCTCACAGGGCTGGGGCAGCTGGCAGGCCAGGCCACTGTGTGCAAACTTGTGCCCCTTGCACCCAGGTTCCCTGATACAAGGGAGAAAAACAGGTGAAGAGGTGAGGGAGGGTAATGCAGGAGTGGGCAGCAGGGGTGAGGGAGGCACTACAACCCGCATCTGCCATATCAACAGCCCTCCAATTGCTAGATCTGCACTTCTCACAAGAACTGTCCTTTAGGGCTATCACAAACACAAACCTCTGAGATCTCCCCGTGCCTCCCCTGCCTGTGCCTACCACAAGCATCCTTCTTGGAGAACCACGTGGACACCTTTATTCTCCTGTTCACATGTATTACTATAATGATTTGTTTATTTGCCTCTTAAGACTGTGTACTCCCCCAAACAGGGATGGTGTTATTTCTACACACTGTTGTTGTACAGTGTGTAGTACAACAACACTGTACATAGCAGATGCTCAGTAAGTAGTTGTCTGAACTGAGTAGCAGGCTGATGGCTTTCCCGGTACAATCACAGGTGATCAATGAGGTTGTATTTCCTTCTACTTTCTAAGGTCCTCGTGACCTGAGTTTGGTCTCAGCAGCAATGAATGGAGCTGCCTTAAATACAGCTGAGGCAGTACCGAGTTGAGGAAAAGCAAATGTGTCTCCTGGGCCACAGACAAGAGCTACTGCTTATGCTTGGTACTATAAATTCAGCATGGTATCTCTTTTTTGGTACTGAGGAGTGAAGCCAGGGGCACTTAACTGAGCTACATCTCCAGTTCTTTTTTTATTGTGAGACAGGATCTTGCTAAGTTGCTGAGGCTGTCTTTAAATTTGCAATCCTCCTGCCTCAGCCTCCTGAGCTGCTGGGAGCACTCTATCATGCTCAGTAGGCCTTTTGTATTGTAGAGAGTATTTCCCCAGAGATAACAGGCTGAATTGGAACTGGGCCATCAGCAGCTGAAGTGCTGCAGAACAGACTAAAGCTCAAGTGGTCAGGGAGCCAGAGTGAGGCCGGAGCTCTAGGAGCTGTGTGGAGGTTCAGTTCCCAGGGCAGTCCAACACAACCTCTCTCCGCTGCTAAAAAAGACAGGAAAGAATGTAGCAAAGATTTAGAAAGGAGAGTGGGAGGAATTGTTATCAGTGGTGCTTACAGAGGTTTATTCCAAATTGACCACTGTTTATTTGTCACATTAGCAAACTGACTTTAGGAAAATTAAAATACCCAGTGCTCCTGTGAGTACTGAGACCAGCACTCTTGTTATTATTGGTTGCATCAATGTGGAGAGCCCTATGGAAGGCAGCTTTTTAATGCATGTTAAAAACCCTCCTTTGGCTGGGGATGTAGCTCAGTTGTAGAGCACTTGTCTAGCATGTGCAAAGCTCTGGGTTCGAACTCCAGCAACACCAAAAACAACATCAACAACAACAACAACAAAAAACCCAAACCAAACCAAACCAAATCAAAAACTCCTCCTCAAAACAACAAAGAAAAAACCCAAACACTCTTTGACCGAGAAATTCCTGATTCTGAAGAATCTGTTCCATGGAGAAAAATCTAAAAAAGGGAAAACGCTTGAGGCCAAGACATCTTTGAAGAAGTTATTCATGATGTTAAAATGGTGAAATGGCCTGAATGTTTAGTAACTGGAGAATAGTGTAGGGACTATTGTTAATTTTCTCCAGCCTTGAGCACCAAGGGCTAAGAACACACAAAGGAACACAAACATGCTGATGAGGTAATGCTAAGTGAAAACCAGAAGCAGCAGATCTGTACAGATGCCATTAATACATTGTGAAAGATGCATGAGGGAAAATCTTTTGAGAGTAGTGGCAGCAGGGCAGTGGGATTTTTGAGTGGGAAAATTTAGATACACAATAAACATAGATCTAGCTTATAAAAATATACATCTACCTTCCCCAAAAAATTCAATTCAAATATACACCAATATAACTTTTCTTAATATGTTGAGGTCTAGGGATCTCCTAAAAGACACAAGTCCTCATTCAAATACAGACTTAGAATACTTATTAAAGCCTTATTTCTCTTGATTAAAAAAACTGGAAATACCTACATGTTTAAGAATAGAATGATAAACTATGCTAGAGCTATAAAGTAAAATGTTATATGTGGTCCTTAAAAAGTTAGAGTAATTTGGGGCTGGGGTTATGGCGCAGTGGTAGCGTGCCCACCTAGCACGCGTGAGGCACTGGGTTTGATCCTCAGCACCACATAAAAATAAAATAAAGATATTCTGTCACCTACAACTAAAACATAAATATTAAAAAAAAAAAAGTTAGAGTAATTTTAATTGGGGAAATGATCTTGATATATTTAAAACATCAAGAAAATAGGCCACGGGGCTGAGGCTGTAGCTCAGTGGTAGAGCGCTTGTCTAGCAAGCGTGAGGCACTGGGTTCGATCTTCAGCACCACATATAAATAAATGAATAAAATAAAGATCCATCAACACAAAAAAAATTAAAAAAAGAAAAAAGAAAATAGGCCACAGTTGTTAGAAATTTAGGTTATAGGGATAGTTTTTCCTTCTTTATATACTTCTGAATTATTCCAAGTTAAAAAAAAAGTTCCTTTATAATTGGGAAATAATTTTTTAAAAAAACCTACTATGTACACATCTATCTATCTATCTATCTATCTATGCTGGGGATTAAACCCAGGGTCTTGTCCATACCAAGCACACACTCTAACACTGAGCTATCCTCCAAATCAATTTAACTTTTAATTTCTACCTGAAAGGTACCCTTGGCAAAGTTTCCAAAATTCTTCTGAGTTCCAGTGAGCAGGAAGTGTGTCCTTTGCACAGCTCACTTACCTGTGAGTGCTAGGGAGTGGCTGAGAGCTCGGTGGCGGGAGGAGAGGCCCGCTGCAATGCCCGCTGCAATGCCCGCTGCAGTGCCCACTGCAGGGGTGGCTGCATCCCGAGAATGGTGGAGGCATCTTCAGGAGTGGCATGCTGGTGGAGGGTAGGTGGGGGCTCTGACACGGCCCTGGGGGATGGGGGACAGCAGCAGCAGCCACAGGGCACTCTGAAGCCTGGGCAGAGAAAGGTGCTGCTGGGGTGGTGGGCAGCAGGTGTGGGTGGGGTGGGGAGCCAAGAGAACCGGGGTGAGAAGGGATAAGAGATGCTGGCTGGGGATGGTGGCCAGTGGGGCTGTTAGGGGGAGCAGTGAGGTCTGTGTGCTGGTGGTGCTCTGAGACAGGGAAAGCCTCACCTGTGGGTGGAGGGGGAAGAAAGGGGTCAGAATTGGGGAAAAAAGAAAAAAGCTCATGAGCTCACTGCCACAGCATCCTGCTTATTGTTACTAGAGGGCATAGCCTCTCAGCACAGAAGACTCTGGAGCTGAAGAAGATTCTGTGTGGGCAGCAGCTCAGCTGGATAAACTTTAGGAACCCAAGCCCAAAGGAAAAGGCACCAGGAATGCTGGTCCCATGGAGGGTCACACATCTCTACTGTGCATGAGCATGAAAAGAGGATATGTGTTTGGTCTCTCTGGATCTGTCTAGGAACTGCATATTCAAAGGCTTTCCTCAGACCGGGACTGGCGCTGCAACAAGCTGAGGCTCTGAACCCAAGTAATCAGGAGATGCCTGATTCCTGGTGGTGGCACCATTCTGAAGAACTCTGCCCTCCATTTAGCAGTATGACAGTAAATCATATTTATATAATAAATCCATAACTCAAGATTCTTCTCTCTGGGCCTCTGAGCATTATTCTAGTCTAAAGAAGGCTTCTAAAGCTGCTGATTAATAAGCATGGCAGCTTGCATAGCCAGTCTCTTGTGGACATAAGTGCTATGCCTTTATAGCCATCTCTCAAGTGGAGAAAATGAGGCAGAGGAGCTAAGGAAGGCCAGGTTTTGTGTTGCCACAGGGCAGGTGTTATGAGACCTAAGTCCTACTTCCTCAAGGGTCCCCCTACTCCATCTACTCCTCAAATGGTGCTCACACCAGGTCCCATCCTGGAGCCAATGTGAACAACTATCACAGTCAATGGCAGCTTTGAGAGCAATTTTCCTCTATCAGCAGGTAGTCTAAGTTGCCTCCACTGCCATGAGAACAGCTCTACTTTTACTGATTTTTAATAAACAATCTTCTGATTAATTAAATAAAGTGGATAGGAAAATACAGCTGTCTATGTTGAGGGGGCCTGGCTCTCTGCTGAGCTAGGAGAACTCACCAGGGATGGCAGGAGGACTCCCAAGCGAGCTGCCTGGCACAGCACCACTGGAGTGTGCGGAGTTCCAGAGGCCCGAGAGTTTGTGTGCAGACAGGAATGAGCTGGGATCCCAGTCCCCTGAGTTCCCATGGCAGGAAGAAGAGGAGGAAGATGATGATGATGAAGACGACGACGACGAAGAATGAGAATCACCCCCACAAGACTGTGATTTGCAGGATGTGTGTGACAAGGAGATCTGGAAAACAGGAAGAAAAAGGCTCATGATCAAACAGCACAGCCGAGCCTCTGCTGCCTCAGTATACACCAAAGACGCTCACTTCTCCCCCAGCCCTCTGTGACACTGTCAAAACACAATCAGCACAACTGTAGCAACAAACATAAGCAAGGCCTAGGCCTTTGCTAGGTGGGAGCTGTGGTGCTCCCAGTTAGGGAGAGTGGTGAGAGGTTGCTAATAAGAGGAAAGATCTTTAAGTCAGGAGTCCTGAAGCTTAATGAATCCTGGGTAAAAGCGAGTGTGGAGGGGAATGAGAAATGAGGAAAGTCTGGCCACCATGACTCATGGGATGGCAGACTTCCATGGTTCCCAGCTATCTTGGAAGTCTTCTGACTAAGGAACATTTTAGACCCTCAAACTGACCTTTGCCCTCTGTGTCATACTGGTTGACTTTCAAACTGCCACAGAGCTGAAGGCATCAGGGTCACATGAGGGGGCAGGATTGTGATCTGCTGGTACTTATAAGCAGGTCCTTATCTTGTGCATGTGCTATGTTGAGGGGCTGGTGGGATACCTGAAACCTGTCTCTTCCCCCACATCTGAACCTGAGCCACAAAAGCTGTGTCAGGGTAACCCAGTAGTCTCTCAGCACCTGGGCCTGGGGAAGGCCCAAGTACGGCCACCTGAATACAGGAAAGGAACAGCCTGATTTCCTTGGGGAGGTGCCTGCTCTGCATACAGGGACGCCCTTTTAGTGGTTACTTACTGCCACTGCATGTTCTCGACCTGTCTGCCTTTCATCTTCCTCCATGCTCTTCCGGCAACTCTGGCAGACCCATAGAGGCATCTCGCCTAGCAGATTCTTGACAAGCTTTGGCATGAAGTCAGGGGGTAGCTTCTCACCCTGCAACACCAGTCCATTTTGTGAAGGGCCTTCTTCCCAGCCTTTCCGTTCACGGTGACATAGCAGGCAGCAAGTCTGCACAGACTGGCTGGAGGTAAGGGGGACCTGCACAACAGACAGATACAGGGTTTCCCAGGAGGGGAAAGACTCTCCTTAGACATGATACTAACAGTATAATAATGCCACTTATTACATACCAGGCACAGAGTTAGGCACTTTATAGACATAATTTAGATTCAGTCCTTATAACAGCTCTGCAAACAAGGTGTTCTTATTCCCACTCCCCCCCTCTTTAATGAAGAAATAGATTTTAAGAAGTTAAATGAGTTGCCCAAGCTGGTGAGTGGTTGAACTCCAGGGAATCTGACTTGAAAGCTCATGCTCAAATGTTCTAATGCCCTGATGTCCCCGAATTTCAAAGATTAAAGATGGCCCTTCTCTCTCTGGCATGTTTAGGAGGGGTTACAATTCTGGGGCTGCATGTGCAGCCTACACACCAATCCTCATCTGGAAGGAAAGCATGCTTTCAGTCGACAGAGAATTTGGGAGGGAGAGTTGCACAATTCCTTTAAGATCACAGCAATGTTTTGGAGAAGGGGTTGGTAGAACTAGTCAAAAAGCATCAACGTGGGGCTGGGATTATGGCGCAGTGGTAGCGTGCTCGCCTAGCACGCATAAGGCACTGGGTTCGATCCTCAGCACCACATAAAAATAAAATAAAGATATTCTGTTAAAAAAAAAAAAA
>PVHX01018095.1:0-28483 GCA_004024805.1 Geosciurus inauris
ACAAAATAGGGCTGAGGCTGTGGCTCAGTGGTCGAGGTCGAGTACCCCTAAGTTCAATCCCTAGTACAAAAAAAAAAAAAAAAAAAGGAGTAGGCTGCTAGAGGGCACTAAGCCAGTGATCCACAGAGGCAGATTGTACCCAGGTCTGGCCAAGTCAGCACTGGTCCAGGGAGAAAGTGAAAGCCAGGCCAACGCAGGCGCCGCACTGAGACCATTCTGCTGTCTGTCTCTGTCTGTCACTCCCTCTTCCCCTCACTGGGAAGATGTGAAGGAACCCCTTTCTCATCCCCCCATCCTCCTCCTGCTAGTTGTGTTCCCTGCCGGCTCTAGACCCTGAAGGTGACATCACATGGAAAAATTCTCCTGGTCTAGACAATGTACTCTTCCTTCAGATGTGTACCACCTTCCTAGTCTGGCAGGCAGCAGGACAGTGACACAAGCCCTCCTGGGACCTGATGATCCAGCTTGACCAGTGGCAGAAAGATCAGGAGTGTTCATTATATAGAAAGAGGATTCTGGGGGCTGGGGTTATGGCGCAGTGGTAGCGTGCTCGCCTAGCACGCGTGAGGCACTGGGTTCGATCCTCAGCACCACATAAAAATAAAATAAAAAGATATTCTATCCACCTACAACTAAAAAATAAATATTAAAAAAAAAAAAAAAGAAAGAGGATTCTGGCTGGGTGATAAGGCTGGACACAGAATAAGACCCAGGACCCAAGTTCAAGTCCTGCATCTGCTACAACTGGCTTAGAGACCTTGAACAAGTCACTCATCTGTCCATCCTTCCACCCATCCACCCATTCATTATCCATCCAATGCACATTTACAGGGTACCCTCTGTGTGTCAGACACTGGGCCAGCTACCATGGGGGGAATACAAGGAGCAAGGCTCAGGCCTGCCTTTGGAGATCAGAAAGATGTAAGCAATCAAATGTGGTCAATTGAATAAGAACAGAGAGAGGGTGAGCAGGTATCCTTGAGGACAGGGCTCTGGAGTTGTGCAGGGCACAGTGTGCTCTGCTGAATAATGTCGATGGAACATAGTCGGGCCCAGAGGCAGCCAGGCAGTCGGGCATCAGGTTGGGTGCACATGTGTGTACATGCATGTGTGCCTGTGTCACAGGATTCTGACTTTCTGGGGAGCAATTGGCAGAAACCTGGAGACCCCACGATCCTGCAGTAATCATAACCCAACAAAGTAATGTGTTTGGCAGGGAAATTCCTGGGTACCTGTGGCTATGGGGGTTGTAGAACACTGGAAAATTACACCAGTGATTGTCAGCAAGCCCAGACCAGTGGGGAAGGGTGGAGAGGAAGGGATTCAGTGGCTATGCCCCACAGAATGTTCTCTGGTTCTGGAGTTGGCTGTGCTGAGTCTCAGGATCGAGCACCTCCATAAAGGAAGCTCACAAAGCCTGGAACATTTCTCAAGAGTGGCCTGAGGCTTCCAGAGGGCTACCCTGGAGCTGAACCTAGGGACAGGGGATCAGCATGACATGGCAGCCCCTACATGCCCATATCCAGTCTCCCAGTGCAGTCTCATCTCCTGCCTCTCTGTCCCACTCTGTCACAGTGGCACCATCTCTGGATCCCACTAGTTCTAGGATCTCAATGAGAGACCAGAGTAGATGCTTCTGTGAGGCCCTCTCCAGCCAGCTGGCTGGGCAGCCTCAACTTAGCCTCTTGACCTCTCTGGACTGAAAGTGCCTTTCTTTTTTCTTTTTGGACTTACAGGGAAACAGTGGAAGGGACTTTCAATCCCAAAAAAGATCCAGCAAAGGAAATAGGTAAGGAAGCGGGTGGCCCAGGCACTTCCTGCAAGCTGGTCCTCATGAGAGGAGGCTCCACACCCCTAGATCAGACATTCTCCTTCAGGACCCACCCGTCAGGGCAGTAGTGTTCAGGGTAAGGGAGAGTCCTCTGCCCAAACCCATTGAGCCTTTCTCTAGATTCCAGGGGGTCCACCCTCGTTGCCCAGTTCATCCTGCTGAGGCAGGGCCCATCTGGCAGCCTCCAGCCAGTTGGCTGGTACACCATAGATGCCTGTGAGGGACACCATGCTTCTCCATCTGCGCTTTCTGCAGAGGAGAATCTGCCTGCAGACTCTCACACATGCTTTTCCCTCTGCCTGGAACTGCACCCTTACCTAGATAGGCCTAAATGTCACTGTAACTGGGCAGCTTTCCAGGACCCACCCTGTGCCCCCACAGCCAGGGCAGGCCCCTCTCTCCACACCTCCCCAGCACCACAGGCTGTACACTGGTGGTGTTTTTTCAAGATCATCTCCCCTTTTGAGTGGCAGGGCTCCCTAGGGGTAAGTTCAAGTCCCCCAGCATCCCCTGGGCTGCATTAGCCCGCGGGGGAGCTGTCAACTTCCCCTCCTCTGCCATTCTTACACTCGAACACAGTCTGGTATCTTTTCCCTGGAGGAGCCAGGCAGAGGGAGATGTCAGCCATTTTATCCCCCCTACACCTCTTGAAACTCCCTTTCTGGGTCTTCCCCCTCCTCCCTCCAGCAGCCCACACATCTTCCCTGAGGACTGCCAGGGCTTTGAGCATACATTGCTTCTGTTCCAGAGCTGCCTTCACCAGGAGAGAGTGGGCAGGCAGGGTCCAGGTCTGGGAAAGGGAGCTAAGAATTGGGGGCTGCAAGGGAGAATCCCAAAGATGCGCCCCACTCCAAGTTTCTGTCTCTGAAGCCTGTGATAGAGGCAGGAGAAGGGGGATGTGGGAGATGGCAGGGGCTAGTCCTCAGTCCAAATCCAGGTCACTCCCGGCCTGCTCAGCAGCCGCTTAGTAATTAGGGGCCAGCAGGATGTGGGCAGGCGGGTGGCAGGAAGCCTAATTGTCTGATTTTTCAGGTAATTAACGGGCGGCTGTCTGGCCAGTCCCCGTGAGGCCCAGCATCCGCCGCCCCATCCCCTGGGTAGCCCTAGCTGCCTAATGAGGCCAATTACTGAGTGGTGCCTGGGCCCTCATTAGCCACCTGGAAAGGTCATGCAAAATTGGCACCAGGGGGTGGGCTTAGCCAGCCTTGACAGAGGCTAGGCCACCCCTCAGAAATTGGGGTGCAGGATGTGTGGGCTACAGGTCTCTGTTGCTGCCCATTAAGTGGAAGCCCATCTGACAGCTAGGACCTGATTTTTCACCTCTCCTCTCAGGCAGCAGGGTTAGGTCAAATCCTCCCCCTACCACCTTCCAGTTGTGTGGCCTTGGGTATGTCATTCCCTTGGTCTGGCCTTCAGTTTCCTGGATCAGAAACAGTGGACATTAAACCCTGGTGCACAGTTGGTGCCCCCCACTTGAGTGAGTGCTCACTTTCTTCCCATGGGGCCAATTCCTCACTCACTTGTGAGAACAAGGGGGCCAAAGAACACAGGGCCTGAGGTTACCAGTGTGACAGAGGCCCACTCTGCACTGCCCAGAAGGTCAAGGGCAGCAGGGACACCACCCTGGGATTCACCTCAAGGATTTACCCAGGACCTTTAGGACACCTAAGCTGGTAGAGGAAGGAAACAGGAAATCCCCAATAAAGAGGTGATTCAAGATCATGGTGGATCCTGAGAGCATTCCTGTCCCTGGATGCTGTAGGACACCCAGAGAAAGAGCCCAGATCACCCAGGCTGCTGTGTAAGGCAGGAGTGCATTCTTTCTTGGTTGATTGATGCCATTCTTGGCCCAGGAAATCAGAAGAGCATTGCACCCTGGGACGTTGAGTTTTTTGGGCTTCGAGGCTCCTCTGTTTTAAGAATTCTGTGACCTAATTCCATGCTGACAAACTCCTGCTGTTCCAGCTCCCGTAATTGTCAGCTAACACTACTTTTGGTCCTGCTGCTGGCTTAGAATTGAAGCCAAAGTTTCCAAACTGTGTCCCTCAGGAGCCCTTGGGTGGAGCCCTTGGTTCAGAAAGTCAGGATAGCTGCTTGAGGCAGGGCTGGTGTGGGTTTCTGACCATACAACCAGAGCAGCTCCACTTTGATCTCAGATATAATATTAGCAGCTTCCCCTTTGTGAGCTCTTGCTGTATACCAAGCATGCTCCAGGATTCTGCCTCCACAATTACATCTTTTTTTTTCTATTGGTTCTTTTTAGTTATACATGACAGCAGAATCCATTTTGATATAATTATACAAGCATCAAATTTATCTTATACTAGTCAGAGTCCCATTCTTATGGATGTACATGGTGGTGGGATTCACTATATTTTCATATATGTACATGGGAAAACTGTCAGATTCATTACACTATCTTTCCTTTGCTTATCCCTGCTCCCGTCTCTTCATTCCCCATTAGACAATGGGGTTATTAGACATTAATAACCATTATTATCTCTTCATTCCCCATTAGACAATCTATTGCGCTTGTATTTTTCCCCTCACTTCCCCACTTTATTGAGACAGGGTCTCACTAGGTTGCTTATAATCTGGCTAAATTGCTGAGAATGGCTTCAAACATGCGATCCTCCTGCCTCTGCCTCCAGGGCTGCTGGGATTACAGTCGTGTGCCACTACACAATTGCATCTTGTATTTGCAAAACCTTAAGAGGGTCTCATTTTACAGATGAGGATGCTGAGGCTATTAGAGGTTTAGATCTCATGATATGTAGTAAGGAGATCAGTTTCTACTTTGAGCCACCTGGAATATGGACTCTTCAGCTAGAAAGAAAACTAGGACAGGAATCTTGTGTATGTTTGTGTGTGTGTGTGAGTATGTGTTTTTATCACAATTTGTTTCCTCTATTCTCCAGGTTGGTGGCCTGCCTCTCTACCTCCAGGAAGCATGGTCCCAGCCCCAGGTCACCCATAGGCCCCTACATCCCACCACATGATGTCTGTATGTTTGGAGGTTCATCTGCCTGTATCCCTTTCCTCTGTTATGGGCTCTGCTTGGCTGGTGGTCCAAACCAGTAAGATCCAGTCCAGAAATAGAATGTTTCCAGTCCTTACTTATCAAGGTCACAAATCACTAGGTCCAATGTGCTCCCTATATTGCCTGGTGTCAAGTTCTCAGGGAGAGAGGCTAAGAAGAGCACATAGAGCCTCCTCTAGGTTGAGAAATTTAGAGCTGGTGAGCTGGGCAAGACCAGGATGGAAGCTCAAGAAGAGAAGTGGGAACTAGTTTCCCTAGCCTGGGGCTCAGCCCTGGGTAGGAGTTGGAGGTCAATGGCCCAGATGCCATCTGATCTTAGGGCTGAGACTTAAACTGGAGGTGAAATTAGAGATCAAATGTTTAGACTCCAGTCTTGTCTAGGAGTCAAGTCCAGGCTGGGCATGAAGTCAGGAGTCAGAGGGTAGGGGGCATTATCAAGATGTGATAAGGGGGCTGGGGTTGTGGCTCAGTGGTAGAACGCTCGCCTAGCATATGTGAGGCACTGGGTTCAATTCTCAGCATCACATATAAATAAAATAAAGGTCTATCAACAACTATAAAAATATTAAAAAAAAAAAAAAAGATGTGATAAGGACTGAGATCCAAGCTTGGACTGAGGACTTAGACTGAAGTAGGGTCAGATGTCAGAGGTCAAGATTAACCTAATCTCAAAGGCCACTACTGACTGGGCTGTGGGGGAAGGGGTGCCCAAAGTTGTTCTTATTTCCTAGAAATGACTGAGTAGGACCCAGAACAGGGGGCTGCTGACAATAAGTAAGACAGGAGCTTTCAAGGATTGAATATGACTATTCTAGGGGCTGGGACTATTCTTGTCCCCAAGGCTGCAGACCCTTGGCATGCATGTCCCCCAGGCCTTGGTTGCTGGTCTCTGAACTGTGGGCAATTATAGCACCCATCTGCATACCAGCCATGCTCCTTGGGTGTTGCCAATTACTGCCCCTGAGATTGTGGGTAAGGCAGGTGAGCTCAGAGAGTGAGGACAAGTGCTCTAGGTAGGTGTGAGTTTGAGCCCCTTTTCCACCTCCATGGCGTGGGCCTCAGTGGAAGCACTGTGCCAAGTTTCTAGGTCCCCAGTCACAGTCCAGGACTCTATCCTTTCCCAAGCTGCCCAAAAGGTGGCTCCATGGTCTGTCCAGGCCCCAGCTGACCCACCTGCACTGTGTATAAGTGGCAATCTCTGGGCACCTTTTCTGGACCTCCATTTGTCCTGCTGGGTTTTTCTACCTCTTTTCTAGTCTGGGCCCAGCATGGACAGATATTTGGGGACAAGCCCACACAGCACCAGTGGAGGAGCCAGGGTGGAGTAGGCAAGCAGGAATGAGAGGCCAGCAGGCAGAGGAGAAGGGTGCATGGGGGGAGCCTTATCACAGGCTTCTCTGTTCTCATCTCCCACGGGGCCTGGTCACAGAGCAGCCTCAGGCCACCAACCCACCAGGGCCCTGCCCCAAGAGCTCTCCCTCTCCCCAGAGGACCACGGGAAAATTCAGCCAAGGGGGCAACCACGCCTGTATGAGAGGGTGGGAGCTGCAGGGTGAGAGAAGCCCTGGAGGGCAGGAACAGTCGAGTGTAGGGCCAGCGAGAGAGATGGAGACAAGAGGGCTGCCCTGCCTGCCCAGGATGTGAGGCCTCTAGTTTGGCTCTGAGAGTCCCTGTCACCTCCTCCAGCTGAGCTATTAATACCCGCCTCGACCCACGCACCCTTCCTGGGAGGACGCCGAGTTCCCAAGGGGCTAAAAACGGTCTGGGATGGGGGTGGCCAACCCTCCTCCCTCTTTTCTTGTTGAAGGAGCTGGGGCCAAAGGCCAGGCTGGCCTGGAATGGGGCCGGGGCCAGAGTGTAGGTGCATTGGGTGACTGAGCCCTGGGAGTGGCCTGTGGTATCCACATTGGCTTAGCAAAGCTCTAGCCAGTGCATCCCCATTGCTCAGAGGCCCTGGAGGGAGGGCCTCTGAGAGCAAGGAGAGAGCAAGGTTTCCTGGCTCCTCGTCTCCTCTCAAGCCATCTCTTCCCCTCACATCTGTTTGGTCTTCCCCAGGGTGCAATGGGGTGGGTGCTGGAGGCTGAAGGATGCCTATCTCCTCTGCCAGGGGGCCCCAGACTGGGGAAAGGTGGCTCCAGGAGTTTCAGAGTCTCCAGCAGGAGCTGGGCTGCCTAAAACAGAAAGATTTGTGTTTCAGTTTCAGGTGTGAAATCTTTTTATTCACAGTCCTCTTTGAGGAAGGAACTATAGGCAGTCCCATTTGATAGATAAAGAAACTGAGGTCAGTTCATCTCCCCCAAACCTGAGCTGAATGGACAGAACCTCCCATCCTGCTGTGTTGCCTTCTGCTATGAGTCATTACTAAGAGTTTCCTGGTTTGTTTGGGGAACCCAGGAAACAGGTGTTTCCATCAAAATGCCCTGGACACCACAGCATCTCAGGCTTAGTAAGCTGCTGGGACCACCAGTGAAGAGACTGTACAGGCACCTGTCCCCAGCACTGGCCAAACCTCTGCCCTAGAATTGGCAGCCTCTTCTTCCCTCATTCCTGGGGCTCACTGGCACTTCCCTGGGGCCTGATCTTCTGGGCTCAAGGCCACTCAAGGCCACCTGCTTCCTGCTGTGTCCCCCTCCTTTCTCATAACAGATGCTCCTGGGTCCAGACACAGACCCCAGAAAAGTGCAGACTTGGCCAGGAGATTCCAGACAAGAAAGTGGCTGAGAGGGCCCCTGCGCCGGAAATCCCGACAGCTGCCTGGCTAGCAGGTCCTGGGCACCCGGCCCTGACCCAGGGCAGGCAGTGGCTGTGTCAGGTGTCCAGAGAAGTTGGGGGAGGTGATGGCTGGAGCCAGGGGCAGGCTGCCTGTGGTTAGCAAGGCTGTCAACACCTCCTGGACTGCCAAGGCAAAGCCCGGCTGGGGGTTGGGGAGGCAGGCCCTGTCCTGAGGGGCCTGGGGAAAGAAGTGTCCTATACAGCCTAAAGGAAACTGGCCTGCCTGAGGAGCTGAGGAAGGGACAGGCCTCTTTCTGGCCCTGAGAACAGGTAGAGAGGATATTTCCTAATGGCTGGAGGGGAATAGGGTGGGGATCTCCCCCACTGCACTTCACCATCCAGGAAATGAGGTGGCCTAGCTCTGCCTGGATTTTCCTCAACCCCTGGATTGGTCCTCATCTCTGTTCTAGGGTGGGGGGAGGGGGAGGCTGGCTAGCCTCAGAGACAGACTGGGCTGGGAGGAGACTCTTCCAGGATGGGCCCAAGGTTGCTGCTACCTCCTACCTGCTCACTTGCCCCATCTTCCCTTAGCTTTCCAAAGGCCCCAAGGTCCAAGTGCTCACCTGCTTGGGGGCCACTCCCCAGATAGTCTTCCTGGATTGACAATGGCAGAGAGGTGCCATGTTCTTAACCCAGGTTCCTGCCTGGAGTGCCTAATGCTTGCCCTGACTCCTTGGAGCCCCATCAGTCGGGCCTGGCCCTATGAAAGCTTCAGCCTTCCATCTTTCAGCTTCCTCTCTCCTGGGTTCTGTCTTAGACCTGCCCCTGGTCCTATGGCAGAACTGCCTGCCTAGGCCTGGACTCCCCTCCCATCTCAGCTGTCCCTGTGTTCATTTGGGGATTCCAGCTACTCTCTTTGCTCAATTTCTCCCTTGTGTCTTCCTGTCTTGCTTTTCTTTTCTTTCTTTCTTTTTCTTTTCTTTTCTTTTCTTTTCCTTTCCTTTCCTTCCTTCCTTCCTCCTTCCTTCCTTCCTTCCTTCCTTCCTTCCTTCCTTCCTTGCTTCCTTCTCTCTCTCTCTCTCTCTCTCTCTCTCTCTCTCTCTTTTTCTTCCTTTCTTCTTTCCCAGAGATTGAACCCAGGGGTGCTTCAACACTGAGCCACATACCCAGCCCTTTTTTTTTGTTTTGTTTTGAGATAGGATCTTGCTAAGTTGGTACAGGGCCTTGTTAAGTTACTGAGGCTGGCTTTGAACTTGCGATCTTCTTGCCTCAGCCTCCCAAGCCACTGGGGTTACATGCGCCACCACACCCAGTGTTTCTCTGGGTTTTATATTTACCCCTTGGTCTTGGACTCAGACAAGGATGTCTCTGGTTTGGGCTCCCTCTCTGCCCCTGTCTGTCTCTGGAGGGTTCCCTGTGGCTCCCTGTCTCCTGTCCAGCTCTATCTGGCTCTCTCTGATCCAGTTTCAGATTGCCCCTGTCTGTTGTTCTGGGACCCTCCCTTCTGGCCAGGTCACATGCTCAGACATGTGCTCCAATCTCTGTTCAGTGGGAAGAACTCAGGAGACACTTGTGGTCTCAGCTCTGGTCCTGTTCCAAGGGAGCTGCTGGAATTCCCAGAAAGCAGGTGAGGAGGAAACAGGAACAGAGGGCCACATGCTTGCTTGCCCCTTAGATAGCTTAAAATGGCCATAGACCTCACTCTGCTCAGGTCACTGATGACTATGTAAGCCTGGATGACTTTCTGAGCCTCAGTTTCTTCTTCTACAGAATGGGGCCTATATCTAGGCCTCCTATGGCAGGTGTCAGAGGATTAAATGTTCATGTACATGAGAGGCATTTGATTTTGTGCCCAGAAAATAATAGTTCTCAGTAGAGTCTCTCCATTGCCACTACTGTGACTGCTGCCCTCCAGGTTTTCAGAGCCATGATGGGTTGTATCGGAGCTGGGCTAAACTTCTGCTGCATGTCCCCATGTGCGCCTTATGTCCCAGGTTGGTTCTTCCTTTGCGGGTCAGTAGACACCCCCACACCTGGGACCTGCCTGTCTTCAGTGTGGGTCTAAATTGTATACAGCAATGTTCACCAAACTAATTACCATTGGCTTGGGGATATATTTTTTTAAGAAGACATTTTTCCAGGGGGAAAAACACGCAGTAGCTATAATTAGTTAGGAAAAGGAAAGAAGAACAGAGTGTGTGAATCACCAGCCCCAGCGACAGACAGAGCTGAGCAGAAGTTTCAGGAGAACTGCTGGGGTGTGGGTGAGTTGGAAGGTGTGGCATAGGGATGGTGCACTGTCCTCAGGCTGGCTGGTGTCCTTGAACACCAGGCACAAGATGGGCACCTTTAACTGTCACTCTGGAGCTTTTTGTCCCACCCTTCCTGAGACTGTCACCTGACACCCCATCAGGCCACAGGTTTCAGTTCTTCTGCTCCTGCATGCTCTGACCTTCCCCAGGGCTTCTGCCCAATTCAGTCATGCCAAGGCCAATGTCAGTCCTTGTTGACATGTATCTGGGCAGAAAGACTTGCAGCTTGGATGGAGAGGGAGAAACCATGGGGGGTTTGGGCTACCATGGCATTGAAGAACCATATTTTTCCTTTTTTTTTTTTTTTGATACCAGGGATTGAACCCAGGGGCACTCAACCAATGAGCTACATCCCTAATCTTTTTTATTTTTTATTTTGAGACAGGGTCTTACTAAGTTGCTGAGTGTCTTGCTAAGTTGCTGGGTTGGCTCTGAACGTGTGATCCTCCTGCCTCATTCTCCTGAGTCGCTGGGATTATAGGCATGCGCCGCTGTGCCCAGCTGATTTGAAGACCATCTAACCTAACTCTTCATTCATTTGTTCACTTATTCAGCAAATACTGAGCTAGTATTGAGTGCCTGGCCCACAGACAAGTGAACTGAAGTCCAGGGAAGTGCCAGACTTAGTCCAAGTCCACACAGCTGTGAGCAGAGTAGCCTTTCTGCCTGTCTATTATCATAGCTCTGCCAAGCCAGACCCTAGGCAGGGATCTGGGCCACCAAAATGACCACAGCCGGGCCTCATTCTCACTGAGCCTGTGTCCTGATGGAGAGGCAACCAGCCACCTGCAAGGCAAGGAACAGGAGACAGCTCCTTAATTATTCTGGTGGTCACAGAGGACTTCACAGGGTGAAAGGTGTTCAAAGGCTGGAAGCAGATGAGAGTGGCCTTCCTACTGGGGGACATTAAGTGACTTTGTGTCTGGGCTTAAGTGGTAGTAGGAATTAGGGCCGAGTGGTTGCTGGAGAGTGTAGTTTCTTGAGTCAGGTCATTATAATGACCAATTCCCTGTGTTTCTCCTAAGCAGCCTACAAGTTAAAAGCTGCTGGCTGGGAGCATCTTAGGACAGTGCTCACACATGGCCCTAGTCCTTGGAGAGCTCTGCTGGTTCTTTTTGATGCCTGAGGCCTACTGTCCCAAGGTAGCCCTTGTCTGGACAATCAATGGCCAAGAAATTTGGGCCCCAGGTTTTTCCCTCCTTCCCTCTTCCCTGGCTGAGCACTGGCCATCCAACTCTTTAGGGGTCCCAGGTCAGACCTCAGGGGGTACACTGGAGTAGTGTGGCCTGTGACTGAGAGCAGAGGCCCCAAGTCCCCAGGCAAGAGATGCTTCCTCTGCTGGGAGAATATGGCATCATTTGGCACGGAGCACTCCTTCCTAACCCCAGACCAAATTAGCCTTCCAAATTACAGGCTGCATTTCCTCCAAATCAGAGGTCAGGTGGGAGAACAGAGGCTCAGCTCTCCTTCCTGCTTCCTGTTCACAGAGGGCCCTCAGGTGGCCCAATCCCAAGTAAAAGGATCACATTAGAAAAGAATTCTAAACACACACTTCTCCCTCCCATAAGTGCAGCCATCCCTAGGTCCCAGACCAGCATCCTGGGCTCAGCAAGCCTGTGCCTTTCTGGGACTTGATAATGAACTTGGAGCCAGGAGGTTCAGTCAGGATTAGCCTTGAGTTTGAAAGCAATTTGGGGTTTATTAATTTATTCAACAAACACTTTTGGAGTACATTCTCTGTGCCAGGAACTGTGCTAGGCCCTGAGACACTGAGCAGTAATGGAGTTGACAGCCATATGGCCAGGCAGGAACAGGACAATGTGACCAGACTTTGACAGGAGGCAAACAAGTAGCTATGGGAACTCTGGTGAGGCTAGGAGAACTTTCTGGAGAAAGAGGCAAATAAACTGAGACCAAAGGATGAATGTGCCCTAATTAGGCAAAGATGGGGAAAGAGAGGAAAGATCATAGAGTATGAATCCCAGGAGCAGAGAGTGAGGGAGTGGCGTCAAGACGTGAGAAGAGGCCAGGTGCAGTGGGTGGCACATGCCTGTAATCCCAGCGACTCTGGAGGCTGAGGCAGGAGGATCGCAAGTTCAAAGCCTCAGCAATTTAGCAAGACCCTATGCAACTCAACAAGACCTTGTCTCAAATGTAAAAGAAAAAAGGGTTGGGGATGTGGATCAGTGGTTAAGCACTTCTGGGTTCAATCCCCAGTACCAAAAAAAATAAAAGAAGAAGGAGGAGGAGGAGAAGGGGGAGGAGGAGGAGGAGGGGGAGGAGAAAAAACAAAAAGGAGGAGAAGAAGAAGAGGCACTGGTTCATCCAGATCTGGGGACCATATCAGCCATGTTGGATCTCCTTAGGAAGGGAGCAAGAGGCTTATGATCAGGGGAATGAATGGGGTGTGTGTGTGCCTGCACACATGTCAGTGTGCATGCACATGCATGTGTGCTCACAGAAATAGGACTGAACATATCACCCCACCTGAGATATGTGGTAAGTGGAAAGGATGTGGAAGGCAGACAAGAAGGAGGCCCCTGGGATCTCCCATATTGGCCTCCCTCAGTCTCTTTCCAGATGTCCTCGAGCCTCTGGAGGATTACTTCAGTTTCCTTCAAGGAAAGCATGGGAACACGTGTCCTGAAATTAAGGCAACTTCCTATGTTTTTGCACATGGATTACAGAATTTTAGTGGTTTTGTTTTAAAAGAAAATTGTAGGTGTCGAGACTAAATGCAATTTGTTTGGTGCTGAGCGCAGAGAAAAAAAGGAAAGTGTTGCCCTGAGATCACCCACTCCTGTGTTAAGGAAGAGGCAGCAAGGTGGGGAGGGGAGAGGAGGGACGTGCCAGAGGAGTGCGCGGCCACAGCCACAGTGACCATCTCCAGGGGCAGAGGGCGAATGGCTTTTAAGCCTCCAATAGGATGGAGGATATTTGGTGGGCAGTTTTCCCAGCAAGGTAGAGGAAAGGAGATGGGAATTCCTCCAGTTTCTGGTCTCTGCTTGCACACCTTGCCTGAGAGAGAGCTCATGCTTGCCGGCTGCCTGTGTCAGCTAGCCCAGCTGCAGCTCTGGGAAGTCCATCCTGAGTGAGGTGCTGTTCCCTTCAAGCTCCCAGCCACAGTTCTCTGCATCTTAACCTGTACGTATTCCCATCCCCAAGTTTTTGTCTTCACCTTCTCTGCCTGAACTGAGGCTGGGGCCAGGGCAGACTCAACAGAGGCCTGGGTTTTTGTAGCCCACATGGTTCTGACTGCCAATGGGATCTGTCCTGGGTAGACTGTGCCTATAATTCTGTCTATAATGGCTGGGGTGGGAGTTCCAGGTTAGAGTCTCCCCAGCTGGTATGAGCTGGAGAGGGTACATGGTCTGCTTCCTGGATGTCTGGCCTGTTACCCTACATGTCTTGCCTGGCCTGACTAAGCTGAGGACACAAGCCCAAGTGTAGAGGCAGGGCAGACAATCAGCTTCATGAGCCTTGACAGATAAGCAGGGCATTCCCATGAGCTCCTCCCTCAGCCTGCATCTATTTGGACCCTGTGATGGATACTGGGCCCTCAGAATTGATTTACATGCAGACTCAACCTTTGCCCTAAGTAGCTGGAGGTCTGGACAAGTGTGTGGGAGAGAGCAGGGAATGGCAAAAAAAACCTGTATCCTTGACTATATCAACAAAATCAGCTCCAGACTTTTGGAAGCAAAATCCTTCAGAATCCACCTTCCACCTGGCAGCTATAGGGGGATCTGAGGAATTCACCCCTGGTCTCCTGCTTCACCTGCCATGGTTCCCCATTGCCAGACTCAGAGGCCCTGTGTGCTCTCTCGTCCCTCCTACCTTCTCCCTGGAATGTAATTCCTTCCCCCACTCCAATTGCCCTGAATGTTTTTGGGCTTTAATGGACTCTGCCTATCTGGCCTCTGCCCAGGTTTTTCTTTCTGCCTGAAAACATATTCTCTCTGTTTCTCCTGCCACCTCCTGCTTACTCTGCTTAGCCAGCCTCCCAGCCTCCTCCCAGAGTAGCTTCCCCAATTCCCTGATACCTGCTCCTGTAGCCCCCTCCACTGTTCTTGGACTACTCATGGAACATGTAATTAGTTCCTTCAGTGGGTGCTTTTTTGACTGACATCTGTCCCTCTGACCAAAAAACAGGCTGTGATTTTTTTTTTTTTTGGTACCAAGGATTGAACTCAGGGGCACTCGACCACTGAGCCACGTCCCCAGCCCTATTTTGTGTTTTTTTTTTTTTTTAGTTGTAGATGGACACAATGTCTTTATTTTATTGCTTTGTATGTGGTGCTGAGGATCGAACCCAGGGCCTCACGCATGCAAGGCAAGCGCTCTACCGCTGAGCTACAATCCCAGCCCCCTTATTTTGTGTTTTATGTAGAGACAAGGTCTCACTGAGTTGCTTAGTGTCTCGCCATTGCTGAGGCTGGCTTTGAACTCACAAGTCTCCTGTCTCAGCCTCCCAAAGTGCTGGGATTTCAGGTGTGTGCCACCGCGCCCAGCCAGGCTGTGATTTTCTTGGTCACTGTTATAGCCCATTGCCTCACTCCCAGGATGAGCCCAGAGCATGTGCTTAATCAATATATGTCAAGTGTTGAGTAAATGAATGTAAAAACTCGTGTTCCTATTTATAGAAATTTAAGTTAATGCTGATAATGGTGACAGTGCAAGTATGTACCCACAAGCTGAAGACGTTACAAAGGTGTTTATTCATGAGCCCAAAATGTAGCCATACCAGAGCCAGCTCCAATGTCCCTGGCAGCTGTCAAGTGATCAGCAACAGTAGTGACATTGGTCATGTGTTGGCAGCTGCCTCAGCACCAAATGAGTGAGGATTTTTTTTTTCAGTGAAATAACATATTTGAGTGCAAGAATTCAAATATCTAAATAGGTGGAGCAAAGATTCATTCATCAACATAGATTTCTTCAGCTAGGAGTTGACTGAACACTGAGGCCATGAACAGATAGACAGATAAACCCTGCCTTTGCCCCCAAGTTGGCATCATGCTGAGGCCAGGAAGAGAAGTAGGCTCAATGGGCCTGACCCTCGACCTCTGACCAAAGGGAAGGGTAGACACTTGCTCCAGTGAGCTTTTCACTCTCTGAGCACTGCTGCTGTCTGCAGATAGGTACGGATTGACTCCATCTTGGGAGTCAGCCTGGGACCTGAAAGCACCTGTTCCTTTGCTGGAGGCCAAGGTCAATGGCCCATGCTCTCCGGGACTAGCATTCAAGCAGCCATTAGGGCTCATATGGACCAAGAGGCTCACAGACAGACTCATGCATTCCTCTTCTACAGATGCCCACTCCACAGCCTGGGAATACAGCCTCCAACCATGGCTGCTAAGGGTCATGTACTGGTCACGGCTCAAAGCAGCCCTTCCCTGTTTCCAGGTCATGACTGATTGTGTGCTGATGACCAGAGACTCTGGGATGTGTGCACTGGGGCAGGAGGATGCAGGGTATGGGTTGCTCTGGGAGGAAACAATATGTGCTCTTTAACATCCAGATCTTGCCTCCCCTCAAGTTCCCAAGATTAGACCTTGTCTCCCCCTTCAGGCCAGGATCCCACCAGGGTCAAAGGCCGAGGGATCTTCAGTGTTGTGCTGACGTGCATAGGCCCAGGTCTTCACCCAGCTGTGCCGGGCCCAGGCAGGGAGGTCTCTGAAGGACACAGACCGTTCTCCCTCCCTCTGTCAGGACACTAGGCCATTTATCTGGGAGATAAACAGTAGCCAGAGGGCAGAGCTGGCGGAAAGAGTTGTCTGGAGGAGATAACCTGGGGTCATTCCGAGGGCACAGTGGGAATCACGTCTCTTCCCTGGGGCTATCCAAACCCCCATACATACTCTGCCCTCACACTTATAGGCTATAGACACCCAAGGCCTCTGTGAACAGGTTTCTCCAGCCACAGCGAGTGGGTGTGTTTCCTTTTTTTTTTTTTTTAAGGTGTAGATGGACACAAATATCTTTATTTTTATTTATTTATTTATTTTTATGTGGTGCTGAGGATCAAACACAGTGCCTTCCGCATGCAAGGCAAGTGCTCTACCACTGAGCTACAATCCCAGTCTGTGTGTTTCCTCTTGCTATTCTGTACCATGGCAGGGCCCCATGATTCTGCTTTACCTATTTACCAATGGGAAAACAGGCTTTGGGGCTGGTTTGGGGCTGCACTTACCAGAGAGAACAATCACAGGGTTCTGAACCTGCCCTGGGCCCTCCTGAGCTGCGTGGCATAGAGGGATCTTCCTGGTGCAGTATTACTAGGCACTTAGTGTATGTGTCCCCTTGTGTCCGCTGTGCATGGCTTCTGTGCTGTTCCCACTATCCCATGTCATTTTCTAGATAGAGACAATGCCCAGAGAGGTGAGGTCACCAGCCCAAGGTCACATCTTTAGGAAGACAGGTTAAAAGGTAGGCCTCTGGGACTGTATCCAGAGCCCAAGCTGATCATTGAGCAGCACTGTCTGCCAGTGGGGCCTAGGACACTTGGCAAAGGCTGGAAAAAAACCACTATGCAGAAAACAGCTCTGAGATCCTTATGGCCAGCTAAAAGCTGTCACCCCAAAATTGTTAGAATGGCCCTAAGTTGTTCTGTGCATGCTATCTCCCTACCTTGGCACTCAGTAGAGCTCAATAAATACTTCTGAACATATTATTAACTCAAAGCCAAATACTGTGGTGCATGCCTGTAATCCCAGCTACTCAGGAGACTGAGGCAGGAGGATTACAAGTTTGAGGCCTGCCTCAGCAACTTAGCAAGACCTGTCTCAAAATAAAAATGAGTCGCCGGGCTCGGTGGCTCACGCCTGTAATCCCAGCACTTAGGGAGGCTGAGACAGGAGAATCACGAGTTCAAAGCCAGCCTCAGCAAGGGCGAGGCGCTAAGCAACTCAGTGAGACCCTGTCTCTACATAAAACACAAAATAGGGCTGGGGATGTGGCTCAGTGGTTGAGTGCCCCTGAGTTCAATCCCTGGCACCAAAAAATAAAAATAAAAATGAAAAGGACTTGGGGTATGGCTTGGTGGTAGAGCGTTTGCCTCTAGCATGTGCAAAGCCCTGGGTTTGATCCCAAGTGCACATGCACATGCAACTCTCCCCACAAAAAACCCTCGATAATGAACAATGACAACTTTTTCTGTATAATCCCCTGGAGTTGGTGAGTCCCATACTCAGGGCCTCACATACTGGTCTTGCAAACTCTCTGCCTAGGACACACCTACCTATCATTTCTTGGATCTTCATGAATGACCCATCAAAAACTAACTTACTGTGGCTTTTTTTTTTTTTTGAGAGTCAGAAGTAGAGTCCAGGCCTTGGATGGCAGAAATGGGGAAGAGATGGAGAAGGAATGAGGAGACCCTTCACCTGGGCTGGGAACCAGACCAATCATCACCCAGTGCTGGAGACTTCTGCAGCCCTCACTATTAGGGTTCCTAAGGGCTGGTGCGTTCTGATGTTGGAGGACCAAGCCTAGGGACTCAAGGCCAGGCTTGGGTATTAACCATGTCTTTCCTCTCTGCCCCAGTGTCTAAAGCAGTGGACTTGAGCCTGAATGAGTCAGGGACTTTTCTGGGAAGTTATTTCTCACATGGGAGCTTTGTAATTCATCTGCAGGCAGTGAGAGTCTTGGGCGGGCCTTTGAGGGACCCATAACTTTCTTCCCATAATGGCTTTCCAGGAGATTCTTTGAGGGGCCCATAACTTTCTGCCTATAACTGCCTTCCAGGAGATTCTGGCTCATCTTTTTTTTTGGTACCAGGAATTGAACTCAGGGGTACTCGACCACTGAGCCACATCCCCAGCCCTATTTTGTGTTTTGTTTAGAGACAGGGTCTCACTGAGTGGCTTAGTGCCTCACCGTTGCTGAGGCTGGCTTTGAACTCCCAATTCTCTTGTCTCAGCCTCCCAAAGTACTGGGATTACAGGCGTGGGCTACCGCGCCTGCCTCTGGGTCCTCTTTAGCCTGGGCCATATTGGAAAGGGACAGAGGTCTGGATTGTGAAGGGGAGGGGCCTGGGGCCTAGGGAAGGAGCTGATGAACACTATAGTCACGCAGAAAGGAACTCATAGGGGCTGAATTGATAGTAGAGCTGGATGGGTGCCAGCCCTACTATCCCAGTCCCTGGTAGGTTCCCATGCCTAAAGGTGGCCAGGGGCCTCCACCTTCACCCAAGTTTGGCCTCATTGGTGACTGAGGGTGCAAAAGTGCTTTTTGTTGCATGACTCTGGTGGAGTCATCTCATGTTAACCTATGCAGAGCTGCAAGCCTACAATCCTCAGGACACAAGCACCTGGCTGCCCCCCGGAACTACAGACCAGGCCCAAGCACCCTTCTCAGAAAAGCCCCACCCTGAGGAAGTAGCCTCGGTGGTTGTATGGTTGGGTGAAGGCATTGCTGGAGGCAGGACCCCAGGCTTAGCAGGTCCAGCACCTTGGGACAGAAGAGGCGTATGAGGATAATATTGACATCAAAAGAAACCCAGGGAATAACACCACCAGCTTCCGGACAATCTCTCATTTAATTATTTCTCAAGACTTCATAAGGTTTGCACAATTATTAAGCCTCATTTTACAGATGAGGAGCTGGGGCCCAGAGGGGTTAAATATCAGTATTACAGAGCATCAACAATCCCAACACCCAGTGCACACACTAATGGCCGAAACTCCAGGGTGTCTCGCTGCTCACAAGCACACTCCTGGCAAGGGACTCTGTTCCAGCAGAATTCTTAATGGTGGATCCCTGGGAGACCTGAAATGTCCACCAATAGAGCCCCTCCCTAGCACCCCAACAAGGCAGCCATGAAAACTGGCACAGAAGGCAGTCCAAGCCCATTGCTATGGGAAGAGGTGATTGTAGCTGATACGGATCCATCCCATTTGTGTAGCACATGTCATATAGATACATAAACTGGGATGGCATTGGGGACAGAGGGGGCACCTAGCTATGCACACACCAGAGGTGCCCTTAGAGCCCAAATATCACCCTTCACACACCTCCACATGCTTGCACACACGGACCCCCTACAGAGAGCACCTCAAAAATCTCTTTCTCTGCCTGCACCTCCCTGCCCATCTGCTGGGGGTGAGGGGAGGTGGGCCGGCCCAGGTCCCAGGGGTGCAGTTCTGGCTGGGGCTCCAGGGCTGGCCCAGACAATGGCAGTCTGTGGGAACTTTGCTTTCACCGCTGCCCATCCTTTCTTCTCTCCTTTTCTTCTGATGGGTCCCACCTCCCTGTCACCTCTGACATGCTGCCTCAGTCACACTGAGTCCAGTCCTCCCTGTCCCTCAGAGTCCCCACACTGCCTCCAGGCATTCCCCTGGGGTCAGTCTGATCTGCCCTGGTCAAAATCTCATTCAAGCTGCACTTCCAGCCTGGCTTGGGCTGAACTTGAGCAGCATGGAACAAAGGAGCCTTAGTGTCTCTTTTTGGGCCTGGTTGTACTATGGGAGAATGGAGGCTTCCAGGACAGTGGTATTACCCAGGGTGGATGTGGCACCAGAGGACAGAGAGGGTACAAGTGAGACTGGAGGGGTGAAACAGACAGAAGAGACAAGCAGGGGCAGGACTCTACCCTCCCAGGCAGGGCCTTTGGGGGGACCAGTAATGGCCTTGGTGCATCTCTATGTCTGCCCTTAGCCCTGTACCTGCCTGATTGTTCCTGGCTCAGGACACCAAGGTGAGGGAAGCCAGGTAGCTTCTGGCACAGACTTTCCTTGGCCTAGGGCCAGTCAGGGCACTGTGCCAGGCTCAGCTTCTCCATCTGTTAAGTGGAGCAAGTGATGGCAGAGTGTGGGCAAGCAGCAAGCCCTGGAGATGCCCAAATCAGTGACTGCAGCCTTATCACAGCCAGGCTTTCTCATCTTTGCAGCCTGCCTAGGTCCTCCTTCACTTAAATGCCACCACTTTCCTCACCTGACAGCTGTGGAATCTGGCCTCAGCTAGACTGCTTCTACTAGGACTTGATTAGGTTGCCTCTCAGCAATCTGTGGTCTGAGTGGAGCAAGGGCTGCCAGAAACAGGCCTGCTGATCAGAGGAGGCCCCACTTGTCCAACCTCTGTGTCCCCCAGCCCACCAGGCTCAGTGCTGTTCTGCATGTCTCAGCTTGGTGAGGTTCAGGGCAATCTCCTCAGAGCCCACTGAGAACTAGCCATGAAAGGTCCACTGAAGTCTCCCCACCCTCTGTGCAGTGGCAACCACTGAAGTTGGAGACCCAATCTTTCAGGAGTGTCCCCTCCTCATCTCTGTCAAGGCTGTGCCCCCTCCTGCTTCCCTTCCCTGACTGCAGCTTCCAGACCCCGTTGCTACAAGTTCTCACTCACTCCTGACTCCTCAGCAGGTGGAGGTTCCATTTCCATGCTCCACATTCCACCACTTGGTGCCCAGGGGGCTTCTCAGGTGCCTGGGGCCAGGGCTGGTAAGTATCCAGGCTAAGGACCGGTCAAAGGACTGAGAAGCTGCCATTCTGTGAGGATAGCAGAAGGACTAGGGACAGGAGATCACTGAGGGCTTTCTCTGAGTCAACCTGGGGCACTTGCCTGGCAGGCTGTGGGAAGAGAAGATGAGACTGGCCCTTGGCATGGAGTCTCCAGGCTGGAGTTGGCACTTGTTCTACAGGAGAAAGCCACCAGGGTTAATCACCGAGACCGCCCAGGAGGCAGACCAGTGTTGGCTGTTTCTCACTTGCTGGGGGGGCGGGGTGAGCAGTCCATTCATGCTCATGACTTCCCTGGGAGCCTGGCCAGCTCCATGTGCAGGCTGGAGAGCAGTTGTTGGCCCTCCCGCTGGGCTGAGACTGGGAAGTGCGGCAGGAGCTGCACTGAGTGCCCTGGGGGGCAGCTTGTGTTTGGAGAAGTCCCCATCCCTGTTGTCCTGGGGTCCACTTGCCACCACCTGCGCTGTAATCACAACTGTCTTATGCCTGGCCAAGCTAAGCTGCTCTACTGAGCAGTGGGGATCAGTGACAGCAGGGGTTGGAGGTGGCGAGGGGTCGGGTGTGGGAGCTCAGGAGCGGTACCTGCTAAGAATAGACCTGGACACCTTCCTTCCCAGCAGTTTGGAAGGTTGTCTGGGACAAGCCCCACCCTGGGCTCTCAACAAGCTGGTCCAGCACCTGCCTCTGCTTGGACTGCTACCCTCCTATCCCTATACCCAGGACTTGTGCCTCCCACCCCCAACATCATTCCTCTCCTCTGCCTGTAGCTGCAACAGACTACCCACCAAGACAGATGGCACTCTCTGACCCCCATCACTCTATCCTGACAACAAGGTGAGTCTCAGCCTTGAGAGCCTCAATCTCTTCATCTGTGAAGCGGAGGATATGTTACCTGAGGCAAATAGGCATGTCTCATGGGATTCTGTTTTGTTTTGTTGTTTTGTTTTGTTTGTACTAGGGATTGATTGCAGGGCCTCATGCTTGAGTGCTCTACCATGAAACTGGGGTAGATGTGACCACTGTACAGTGCCAAGCTATACTCCCAGCCTTTTAAAATTTATTTTAAGACAGAGTTTTTCTAAGTTGCCCAGGTAGGCCTCAAATTTGCGATACTCCTGCCTCAGCCTCCTGAATAACTACAATTATTACACCATTACACCCAGCTTGTCTCATGGGATTTCTGTAAAGTTAAGCTAAGACTGTTCATATGAAATGTTTGGTGTAGGGCCTGGACAGAGCAAGGCCATGCTATAGGGGTGAGCGGGGGGTGGAGTGCACACCTGGCCCTAAACTGCCTCATCTGAACCTCCCAGGTTCTGGTCACATACTCCCCATTTTCTCAAGGAAGGATCTGAGATTTAGCAGGATTAGCAAGGTACCCAAGGTCAAGTTGTGGGTGGCAGAGCTGGGGGTCCAACCTGGCCATTCTGTTCTTGCAGGTTCAAACTCTACTGCAACAACCTGCTCAGCCTACATGAAGGGTGCCTGCGACCCTCAGTGGAAGAGGCCTTTTTTTTTGTTTTTGTTTTTTTGTTTTTTGTTTTGCTACTGAGAATTGAACTCAGGGACACTCAACAACTGAGCCACAACCTCAGCCCTATTTTGTATTTTATCTAGAGACAGGGTCTCATTGAGTCACTTAGTTCCTTGCTAAGCTGCTGAAGCTGGCTTTGAACCCGCAATCCTCCTGTCTCAGCCTTCCGAGCCACTGGGATTATAGGTGTGTTTCACTGCGCCCCACTGAAGAGAGCCTGTTTTGCCCAAGGTTTTCTGTTTTAAATTGCTGGGCACCCGAGGAGGAGCTCAGACATGGCTGCCTGACTCTTTGTTCAGTCCTCTGAATGGGGCTCTGAGCCTGGGTGGGTGCCTGGGCAGCTACCAGCTTGCAGAGAAGGCTGGAGGACTATGTAGGATCCCCCACTGCCCTCAGCGCCTCTCTCTCAGGTCTGGTGGTGGGGAGAAAAAGGGTCAGGAATAAATGGTTGAGCTTGATTCACTCCCCTTTTGTTGGAGAAGGTTCCTGAGTCTAGGGCAGATGCTGCAGCGTGTGTGCTGCTGAGAAACGGACCCTTGCCTGGAGCTGGCAGGCCCTGGGTAGATGACACTGCAGTGTGGCTTTGGGATTCCAGGCACATCCTGAGGCTGCAGCAAAGGCTGTGGGGGTGAAGCCAGGGCCCGGGCCTGCACGGTGGGGAGATGCCAGAGCAGACAAACCTCCTGCTTCCAGCACCTGCCTCTGCCTTTGGAGGAGTGACCCCGAGAAGATTCAGGAGGACAGGCCTGTGAGGCCCTGAGGGACTCTGCCATGCCCACACCACTCTTGGGCCCATGGCTCTGAGGTTCTAAGAGCTCTCTCCTACCACCTCCAGATCACAGCAGAGTTTTTGGTCTCAGTGCCTCCACCTCCCTGTACTCCTTGGTTTTGTTGCCTAAAAGATGGGGAGAATAACCCCTTCCCGGGATGATGAAATTGGGTGATGTGTGCATAGAAGGGAGTCTGGCCCAAAGGAGGGCTAAAACACAAAGCCTCCTCTTCACTGGCTCAGGGGCCCATGAATTCATAGGAAGTAAGTCATGTCTGGACTTCCACAGGTGGCACATGGTGCTGAGTGGATTAAGTCCTTTGTCCTTGTGCTGAGCTCCTTGCCAAGCATCCTTTCTCTGTCCCTTGAATTCACAGGGAGCACATAGGCCAGAAGTTCCACATACGTCCTTCTGGAAAAACAGAGTTTGTAGGCCAGAGGACCTGGAGGCAGGAGACCGGACAAAGGTATAACCCCCTAACCTTCTTACAACCTAGACAGGGAAGGAAAGAGGGTAGCCTCCCCTTGTCTAGGCGTCCCAGGCTAACCCCGTATTAGGATAGAGAACGGCCAAAGAAAAGGGACATGAGAGTGACCCTAGCAGATGAGTCATGGGATGTGCTGTCCAAGTTCTTACTACCCACCCCCAAAATGACTGCAGTCTCACACCTTTCCAGAAACTCTTGGAATTGAACAGAGCCTGGCAAATCAGCTCCAAGGAAAGCAGAGCCTGCTTTCATTCCAGGGAAGACCCCAGGGAGGGCAGTGCACTCGAGTGGACACCTCAGTGTAGGCAAGGATCTCCATGGGCGAAATCTGAGCAAACTCCTTGGAGGAGGGGGTCTATGAGAGACCTGTGGTTGAGGAGAGGAAAGGCCAGAGTCCCAGAGAGGTGGAGAGTGGACAGGGAAGGGCATAGGTGTGGGACACAGGCCCAAGAGGTAGCCTGAGCACAGTGCGAGGATGGTGTGCATGAACTTGTGGGAGAGGATGGTCCCAGTGCAGGAGGCTGGACATTAGCTGCCCCAGCTGATATGAGCCAGGGATCACAGAGCAAATTAGAGGTGGACCCTTCCCTGTGCCTTAAAGTAATTTCCCCAGGGCAGATTCCCAGGAATAGGATCACTAGGTTAAAGGTCATGCATATTTTTTAGGTCTTTTTAACTTAAGTTGCAAAATGGCCTCTAGAAAGCATCTCCAGGTTCCACGCCCTTGGTGGGTTATGAGGAAGCTGGGGAGAGCCAAGGGGGAGAAGTCATCCCACCCCACAGTGGGAGTGAAGTCATACGTGGGGCCTGGGACAAGGCCACCTGAGGCCCCTCTAGAATTCAAAGGCCCACCTGCACTGATCCCAAGGCTCCCAGCCTCATTGTTCCCTGCCACTCCACTTGTTCCCTCTGTGGAGTGGGTGGCCAGTCCTGCCTCACAAAGTTTCCCAAGGGGTCCTATGGCAAGAACTCACAGCCCCTGTGGGCAAGGTGGAGGCACCTCCAAGGTGCTTAACTCAGTCTATCCCAGGAGAGGCCTTGTCAGCCCCAGCAGAAGGCAACCAGAGTCAGTACAGGTGGGCCATGGGGTACCCTGTCCCTAAGCCTCTCTGGGACAAAGTACCCTTACTATTCCATCCCTTCTACCCTCCATGACACTCTAAGTTATTGAACTTTGAGTCTCAATGTTCATACTCACAGTAAAAGGGGAACTTCATAGCTGGGCATGGTGGCGCACGCCTGTAATCCCAGCACTTTGGGATGCTGAGACAGGAGAATCGTGAGTTCAAAGCCAGCCTCAGCATTGGTGAGGTGCTAAGCAACTCAATGAGATCCTGTCTCTACACAAAACACAAAACAGGGCCGAGGATGTAGCTCAGTGGTCAAGTGCTCCTGAGTTTAATCCCCGGTACCAAAAAAAAATAGGCGGGGTGAGGGACTTCGTGGAGGAGTTCTGAGAGCTTTGTGAAGTTGTCAGCTTGGAAGAGTGGTCATTGGTGGCCTCAGGTGCCCAGGAAGAGATTCCTTCCAGGAGGAGGAGTTTGACAGAGCCCACTAGCCCCTGATCAAAGCTCCAGGGTTCTCCTAGTCCACAGTCAGCCTCACATTGCAGCATTAAGAGTCTTGCTGTCAAGAGAGGGATGCCAGAGATCACCTTCCTTCAGGGTCCCTTCCCCTCACTCCATTCTTCCCACCCTCCTTTGGGGTCACCAGCCTATGTCCCTTACCTTGAAAATTGCATCTCATCCTCTAGTTGGGGCAAACTTGCATGGTGGTAAATCCCAGAAGGTTAGATCCCTAGCTCTGCTCCCAGCCATAGGATTCTCTGATCTGCAGCCCAGGATCAGCAGCCACCCCACAGCACCACAACTCAATGCCACTTGCTCTCATGGTGGTTCCCCCAAGTTACCTCATACCTGATGAGACAGGTGTCTTGAGAAATGAAATGACCTGGCCAAGGGTCACATAGCGGAACCCAGGGGTGGTTTACCATTGAGCTACATCTTCAGTCCTTTTTATTTTTTTATTTTGAGACAAGGTCTTGGTAAGTTGTTGAGGTTCTTGCTAAATTGCTGAGGCTGACTTTGAACTTGCAAGTTGCTGGGATTATAGGCATGTGCCACCACACCCAGACAGCTGATCCCTTCCTAAAGCAGGACTGCAAACCAGTCTGACTGCAAAGCCAGACTCAGCTTGCCCCACTGGAACTCTGCTGTGTGATGCCACCTGACTCTGCTGTTTCCAGAACTTTTTATTCACTAGAGATCTCTGATCCTGCCCATGGCCTTCAAGGAGGCACGAACTCCCTGTGCAGGCATGGCAGCTGAGGCCCAGAGAGGGAAGGGCCAGCCCCGAATCACACAATTTGGAGTTGCTCACCAGATCCAGGGCAGCAGTGGGTGCACAGAGAGGCATTCGGGAGTTTCAGGGGTGCAGGCTGCTGGACCGAGCTGTGATGGATTTTTTACCTGTCCCAGGCCTACCCCTCTTGGGCAGCACTTTCTACACCTGCTGTGTTTCATTGTTTGGTTGGTGAAATGCTTTCAGGTAACACAGTATAAACTGCCATGTGAATGATGTGAGGTCTGTGAGGTTGGTTTTCCAGGCCTGGTCTCCCCACTTATAAGGGAATCCTATCATCTGACCCAGCTGCAGCACTGGCTGGCCTTGCCATTAGAGCATTTTTGTGTCCTTTCAGAATGGACCTTTATGGGAGGACAAATACTAAGGACAGAATGTAATCTTCTCCCATGAACTCCACTGTCTGGTGACTGGGTTTGTTGGCTAATTGGTGCTGATGTGTTTGGCCAGCAGGCACTATCCAAGGATTCAGAGAGTCTGAACCAGGAGCAGCTCCTGATAGAGGCCCAGCCAGTCGGCAATCTGTGGGGAGACTAAGGCTCAGAAAGGGCAAAGACCTGCCTGCAAGCCCATGGCCCTTAGGGGGCAGAGTTGAAGCCAGAATTCAAAGCCTCAGCCTCCTGCTCTGCTAAGCAAGTCTTAGGCCAGTCACATCTGTCACTCAGGCCTCAGTAGCCTCCTTGGCTGGGTACAGGCCCAGCTTGCGCAGGTGGAAGCCTGGGGTCCAAGCCTGGTGCAGAGACCGGGGCCTAGGTGGAAACTGTGGCCCTGCTCTGGATCCAGAAGTTTCCTGAGGCCCCAACTCTTCCCACTTCCTCACGGCGATCAAGGCTGCAGTGGATCATTCAGGGATCCTAGGGGGGGAAATCCCCCAGTATCATCAGGCCAGCCTCCCATTTCTTTTTTTTTAAAAATATTTTGTTTAGTTGTAGATGAACACAATATCTTTATTTATTTTATGTGGTGCTGAGGATCGAACCCAGTGCCTCACGTATGCGAGGCAAGTGCTCTACCGCTGAGCCATAGCCCCAGCCCCAGCCTCCCATTTCTTTCCAGGCATCGTGGTGAGGCAACTTCAACATTTCTGTTCCCTGGACAGACACTTCTCAGAAGCCACCTCGAAATTGAAGGAGGTCAAGTGGTGGAATGAATCTGACCAAACTTTCCTATGTACGTATATGAATATACCAGTGAAATTTGCTTTTATGTATATCCATAATGCACTAATTTAAAAAAACCTAAATAAATAGAAGAAAGATCAGCAGAATAGAGGAAAGGGAACAGGGAGAGGGAGGAAGGGAGGGAAAGAGGAAGTACTGGGGACTGAATTGGAGCAAATTATATTCCAAGCCTGTATAATTATGTCAGAATGAACTCTAATATTATGTATAACAAAAATGAACAATAAAAAATTTTAAATAAAAATAAATTGGGAGCCGGGTGCAGTGGCACATGCTTGTAATCCCAGCACTTTGGGAGGCTGAGACAGGAGAATCGCGAGTTCAAAGCCAGCCTCAGCAAGGGCGAGGTGCTAAGCAACTCAGTGAGACCCTGTCTCTACATAGAACCCAAAATAGGGCCGGGGATGTGGCTCAGTGGTTACGTACCCCTGAGTTCAATCCTCAGTACCAAATAAATAAATAAGTTGGAAGAGGTTGACACTGTACTCCGAGCCCAGGTTTTGTCCTCCTACTGGGGGCTGGACCCCTAACCCTCTCCCAAGACCCTGGGTTTGATTTAAGTTGGAGAAGGCCTTAGGCACCAAAGACTCTGAAGCTAGGATGTTATCAAGACTAGCAGCTAGGGGCCTTGGCCAGGCTTGGGTATGAGGGCAACGACTTTTACCCTCAGACTGACTGCGGGTGGATCCGGCTAAGCCCAGCACCCTCCAATCAGGGCAGTGCCCCCATCCCATGTTCTTTTAGGAGGCTTGGCCAAGATCCAAGATGAGGGGTGCCAGGGCAGGCAGGCACTGGAGAGGGCAGGGCTGGGCATTTCCTGCTAATGAGTGCCAGAGCTTCACTCCCCTGAAGGGGTGATTCTTTAGTCTTAGTCACAGGAAGTGAGGCAGGGCAAATGGGCCATGTATGTGCAGTGCCTCTGGGCCTGGCGGGGACAGGCAGCTGTAGGAGCTGCAGGGCAAGCCTGGTCCTGCAGCTCTCCCACACCTATTCATGGCCAGCCTACTGCCCAGCACCTCAGGGGTCCACTTTGAGACCAGGCCCCAGTGGTGACCAGCCCTAGACTCCAGTTCCTTCCTGACACAGTTCCTGAGTCTCTGCTCTGCCCCTCATCTGCCATGTGGTTCAGATAGATGGTCCCTTTACCTCTGATCCTTGGGGTTCTCATCTGCAAAATGGAGAAGATTGTGGAACCTACATTCCCCTAGTTCCTTCCTCCTCAACACTAATAGCCTGTCCTACCAGTTTGGTTCACTCTTGGGGTCCTGGGTTTGAAAGAGCCACCAGGGTAGAGTCTGTGCCTTCATTGCACAGAAGGGGTGATCCAGGCCCAGAGCACAGAGCTGTCTCCAAAATAGGCTTCTTGAATGTTTATGCTATGCAGATGTAGCCAGTGGGGGATCCCCCAGACCCATCGGCCTTAACAGAACCGTCTACATCCACTCTCTGGTGAAGCCCAGCAGATCAAGCCTCCCTGCACCCCTTTGCCTACCACTGGGTGGTGAGCTATCAACACCATTGCTGTCTGTAGGCCCAAGGTTGTAGGCACCCAAAATGAGGCCACCACCCTGTCCCATAGCCCCTGCTTCTCAGAGTGTGACTTGGACCCCTGATGGCTGGATTTTTTTTTTCCTTTTGGTACTAGGAGTTGAAAACGGGGGTGCCCTAACACTGAGCCACACCTCCAGTCCTTTTAAAAATTTTTTGAGCCGGGCGCGGTAGCGCAAGCCTGTAATCCCAGCACTTAGGGAGGCTGAGACAGGAGAATCGCGAGTTCAAAGCCAGCCTCAGCAAAGGCAAGGTG